>JASTWL010001779.1:0-22173 GCA_035220575.1 Temnothorax rugatulus | reverse complement strand
AATCAATTAACAAAACTATTCAAATTACATTCAAGTGTATAGATGGACACATGCGGATATCTTCCTTCCATTCGTTAACAAGCAATAATCGTCAATGTTACAGCATATGAGATGAAACTCTTGCAGTTTTGGACATTGTTCCAAAATAAAACACTTATCAGGGTAACAAGTTTCACCCAACAAAGTCGTAACTGTTTAAGTTTTTGCACTGCGTTAAAAATTTCAAATTGTGATCAGTAAGGATATATAGCCTAAAGCAAGTATTCCAGGCGTTGCCAGAGGAAAGTACTCTGTGCAAGTAATCATCAGTAACTGGAGGTCGGGACCTGTACAAAAATCATAATTATTATAGTTTTGCAATTACAAAAAAGTGTGCAAATTAGAAATTTCCTCGTATTACAGATTGCTACCATTGCTCCTATTCAGAGCAATTTAACATTTTATTTCGCTCATAAAGCTTTCTCTTATGAGAAATCTTGTATTTGATTGATGCATAATTATTAATATTTATTAGTTTGGCTTCCTCATAAAGAAAGCTTTATGAACCAAATAAAATAGAAGCAATGGTAGCGATCGATCTCTAATAATGAAGAAGTAAGTTCCTAATTTGCACACTTCTTTTCAAATTTTAAGTTTAATCTTTTTAAGAATTGATAGATCAGCTTTTAGTAGCACAAGTGGGATTTAACAATCGACGCAATGTCAAATCAAAGTTGACTTTGGGAGTTCAAGCTATACGGTTTATATATGGACTCCGCATATGGACCTTTGATCGCGTATAATGCTATAGGTATAATCAACCAAATCCTAAAGATTATATATGAAATAGGAGTAGAAAGGACTGAAAAATATAATGGAATTATAAATAGCCCAATATCTCGAGCGGAAGTTAGAGCTACCCACAGACATTTCTCTAAACATTCAAATTTTATAAAGTTAAAGAACTTCTTTACCGATCATCGCCAAATTCAATACCAACCTTCCTTTATAATATTTTATTGATTAAAAAAAATCTCAGCCTGATATCACACACACGCGCGCGCGCGCGCACGCACGTACATTTTTACGAAAAAAAAAACACAAATTTCAAACAAGAATCTTAAAAACTATGAGGAAGCAATGTGCAAGTTTCTACTTGCACACTTAAAAAATATGAGAAAGCAATGTGCAAGTTTCTACTTGCACACTTTTTTATTGTGATAAACTTTATTGTGACTAATATTGTTATACTAAATTTGTTATACTATACAAAAAAAATTTACGAAAGTTAGAGCAACCACGGACATTTCTAAAAATAGCCAGAAATCGGTAATCCCTTCACCAATTCTTGCTAAATTCAACACCAACCTAATTATTTATTTTCTCCTTGGTTGCTCTTTACAATTTTTGAGATAGTGGGATGTATTCTTTTTAACGAGAGTATTATTACAAGAAAGTTGATGTTGATTTTGTGATCGATGAAAGGATTATTCTTTTCTATTTTCTATTGAAAAAAATCCTTTTATTGAAATATTTTTAAAAATAATGCAATCTTTTATTTAGTGAAAAATGTAAGATTGAATTATTTCATTATATATTTCTGAAAACTTGTAACAATATTGCTATGATTTCCTTAATTGGCTTAATGTCTGGATTTTCTCAGTATTTGAGATATCGGTCTATTTTAATTCTATTATATTCTTCAGTCTTTTCTACCCCTATTTCATACATAATCTTTAAAATTTGGTTGATTAGACCAAACTTTATAAGGCTTCTATGTACATACGGATTCTGCGAAATTTCAAACATCTGTAACTCAGGAACTGATTATCCAAATCTTAAAAAATTATATATGAAATAGGGGTAGAAAAAACTGAAGAATATAATAGAATTAGAAATAGATCGATATCTCAAATATTGAGAAAGCTACAGCGTAAACACACATTTCTAAAAAATGAAAATCCCCTTAAAATCCATACTAGTCGACAGGAGTTTTAATAAAATTAGAAAAGGACATATTTTCTATGATACTCTATCGATTAAAAAAAATGCATCCCGGTATCTAAAAAATTGTAGAAGTAGATGCGTGTACAAAAAATCCGTACACAGACACACATACACACACACACACACACACACACACATACTTCCGGACATTTTTTACTAATATGATTTCTCGACATTTTGGAACATTCTAAACCTATTTCTATCAAAATTTTGAAAAAAAATTTTTTCACTATCACAAAGCTTTCTCTATGAGGAAGCAAATGTTTTATAGTGTTTTTGTGTATTTCAGATTAGGAAGGTGGAAGTTCAAAAGACTCTCAATATTATAGACGTCAGATATATTTTACAACGAATATTAGCAATGTCGGGGAAAAAATTTGTCGGTCAACGTCAAATTCAAAAAAGGCACAGATATTAGTAAATAATTCGGTACAAAACATATCGGATGATGACTTTTTGGAAGAGGGGACATCACATGATCCTGCAGCACTCCTTTGCTCACACGCGCAGTTGGCAGTCTCTATAGATACATGGGGAGAAGACAAAAGGGGAACGACCCAAAACTTGCTTTTTCTCCTACAAACATGTGTAAAGCTGTCAAAGGTATGATTGTGCTTCACAATTTAGTTTATTGAAGTACTATAGAAATAGCCTGCTATAGATATTTCTTTTCTTTTACAAAACGACTAAAAGATTTTTATTCATGGCTGAAAATATGTTATGACTACGTTAAAAAATTCAATATACCTGTTTCTTTCCTCAGATGCAGTGTTACTCGTACACCCAGATGCCAATGAAAGAATTATTGATAAATCAATAACGGACTACTTGCGTTACTCACCTTAGGAGTAAGAAATAAGTCTTTATATAGATATATAAAGATTTTATATAGATATATATAACGAACAGTTATATTACTGTTACTTTGTGTTTGCTTGCAGTGGCACTTTGTTATAGTAATATTCATTGACATAAGTTTGTGAAAGATATTATATTTAATTGTTACAGATGCATGTTCTAAAATTTATTTTTCTTTAGTAGTACAAATATTTTACATTGAATATTATTACTTTGCTTTATAGTGCAAATTATAAAACTTATTAACGTATGTTAATCAATGTATATTTCTTCCAGACTAATGTGTGATAGATATGTGTCAAATTTATTTGTATTGAGTCAGTGAAAATCTTTCAATTTATATTCAATAAGTTTCAATTTTATAAGATGCTTCTTAGAAACGAATATGAATGAGTATGAATACATGCAATTTTTGTTCTAAAATAGTTATTGCAACTACAGTAGAACCCGCTTATAGATAATATCTCTTACATATGTTCCCCGCTATAACGTTTTGATTCTGTATCACGAAGCAATACCTACAAAATGAAATATATCCCGCATTTAACGTCGTCTCGCGTATAACATTGTAGTTTTCCAATCTAGAGCTTGTACATTAAAACGGGTTTCACTGTATTTAACAATTCAAAAGAAAAGGAAAAAAGAAATATGATTACAGAAATGTGTAATATTACCCCATGCCTCCAGTACAGAGAATATATCTTCCCCGCGCTTTGCGTATCCGAATGTTTAACGAAAGCTCGCCAAACGTTATATCGCGCACATTCTTTGAACATTCTTCGAACACTACTTAGGCGCGAACTTCTAACACTCAGATAACAGTTATTCAGGTATAGTTGTAACATTCAGCGAACACTCGGAGAACATCAACATGCTGCCTGGGTAATAAAAGATACAGTAACTCGTGTCAATGCGCAATAGTTTATTTATAAGATATAATTGTTTAAAATTTTTCATGTACGTAATGTATCGAGTCAGTAAAAGTCACTGTTAATTCTTTTACAATCTAGTATTCCCTAGATCCTTTCTAATTGATTTATAATCAATTAACAAAACTATTCAAATTATCATTCAAGTGTATAGATGGACACATGCGGATATCTTTCCTTCCATTCGTTAACCAAACAATCGTCAATGTTACAATGCAAGAGATGAAACTCTTGCAGTTTTGGACATTGTTCCAAAATAGTAAAACACATATCAGGTGTAACATATTTCATCCAATAAAGTTGTAACTGTTTTAAGTTTTTGCACTGCGTTAAAAATTTCAAATTGTGATCAGTAAGGATAATATAGCCTAAAGCAAGTAATTCCAGGCGTTGCCAGGAAGGAAGTACTCTGTGCAAGTAATCATCAGTAACTGGAGGTCGGGACCTGTAACAAAAATCATATAATTATTATAGTATTGCAATTACAAAAAGTATGCAAATTAGAAATTTCCTCGTTATTACAAATTGTTACCATTGCTCCTATTCAGAGCAATTTAACATTTTATTTTGCTCATAAAGCTTTCTCTTATGAGGAAGCTTGTATTTTGATTGATGCATAATTATTAGTATTTATTAGTTTGGTTTCCTCATAGAGAAAGCTGTATGAACCAAATAAAATAAGAGCAATGGTAGCGATCGATCTGTAATAATGAGGAAGCAAGTTCCTAATTTGCACACTTTTTCAAATTTTAAGTTTACCTTTTTATGAATTGATAGATCAGCTTATGTCAATTTCTACCAATGTAGATTAACTTTAATCGCGGTTTAATTTGCTTTTCATCTTTTTCTAGTTCTTAAAATTAGAGAAAGATAAAAGGTGAGTTAAACCGAGATCACAGTTAATCTGCGTTTGGTAAGAAAGGACATTAGTAGCAGAAGTGGGGTTTTACAATCGACGCAATGTCAAATCGACAGTTGACTTTGGGAGTTCAGGCTATACGGTTTATATACATGGACTCCGCATATGGATCTTGATCGCGTATAAAGCTAGGTATAATCAACCAAACCTTAAAAAATTATACATGAAATAGGGTAGAAAGGACTGAAAAATATAATGGAATTATAAATAGCCCAATATCTCAAATTTGCGGAAGTTAGAGCTACCCCACGGACATTTCTTAAAAATTCAAAATTTTTATAAAGTTTAAAGAACTCCTTTATCGATCATCGCCAAATTCAATACCAACCTTTCTTTAATAATATTCATTGATTAAAAAAAATTTAGCCCGATATCACACACACACACACACACACACACACACACACACACACACACCGCAGGCTCGCGCGCACGTACGGACATTTTGTAAAAATGTGATATTTCAACGTTTTAGAATATTTAGAACACATTGGCAAAGAAAACTGAAAAATTTTTTTCACAAGAAACAAAACTTTCTCTATGAGGAAGCACAAAAAAAATTAATGTAACTTTTTCAAGATCCTCGAAATGCAAGAGAAGCAAACACATATTTCAATCAAGAATATAATAAACATGTATTTAAAAAAAATTAAGAAGCACACACTTACACGGGAAGGTACACTTTTCGTAAATTCTTACAGGCAGCGAGAACGTCAATATCCTGCGATGTAAGATTAATATAGATCGGGAAACGTATTACTTCCAAGTTAGGACACAATTTTATAAACTGTGTTACAGCTGATTCTCTTATATATTTTGCAAGTACAAAATTGAATTGACGCATCCGTTGATTTTTTTGCAGTATTTTATAAAGACATTCAGCTTTTATATATGTATCACGAAGATTTAAATGTTCCAAACCATTTAATTTCTCTAGATACGAAAATCCTTCTTCGTCTATGCCATGACAATAATCTAGATTCAATTCTAAAAAAAGATGTGTTGGGCATATACAATTTACCAATAATCCCGACAACCACATGTTTCATGTACTTTATATGTATATTTAGATACATACCTTTCAAATTTACACATATCTCTGAAATTTTAAGTAGGGCAAGATTATTGATAGATTCGTCGCAGTATCCTAATCTTAAGTGCGTTAAACGTCTGCCACAATTGTCAAGAAAGTTTTTAAAATCCTCAACACTAAATATGCTTCTTGTAAGATCTAACTGCTGCAAATATTTACATCTAGATGTAAAGTAACAAAATATATTGCTCATATCGCGTCTTGCGATATTTGGGACGGCAGCTGGATAGCGTATATTCAAACGTGTATAGAGATGAGGGTCTCGTATCAAATCATTGAAGCGTCTGTTTACATAATTCAAGCTGCATAACAGCGTCATCAGATCCAAGTTTTTAATATTATTAGTAGTATTTCATCCTGCAAAGATAAAATATAAAACTTTAATACACGAGATGATATTGCAATAAATATTATGAAAAATAGGTTTCTTAGAATACTTTACAGAAAGCTCAGATATATTGGGACGTGATAGCTCCTTGGATTCATCCGAAGAGAGTTTTATACGTTTTGCACAATTCGAATGACGAATTACCTCCAGAGATACATTTTTGTGCATTAAATTCTCTCTCAAATTACTCTCCTTAGAAACCCTTCTTATGTAGCTGCAAATACCATCGGAAGAAATTCATTTTTATTATTAACAGAACAAAGAGATTTTAATATTACTTAATGTTGATATAATAATACCTTCCATCCCTACAATATTCCATTATAATGCAATATTCAGAAAAATGTCGTTGCAGATAATCTATATCCAAGTGTGCATTTTGAAATCTGCTGTTAAATTATGAATATCCTCATGGTGTGGAAAGTACATGCAGTTAATTTCCTTTAACAGATTAGTTAAACTCTTCTCATAATTTCTAGGACGAACCAACTCTGATGTACCGATAAGCATCACAGCATCTAGCTTTGTGTAAAGAGGTATTTTATGGATATTTGTACCTCTGTCTTCAAACAATAGTTTTAGCATTTTTGTTTTAAAGTCACGCGGGTGTGATAAGGGTGGAGAAAATAATCTTGATGTCGGGGGTACAATCTCAGACTTATAATCAGTTCTCCGCGATGTAAAAAACCACTTATTATTAGGATCATTCTCAGTCTTATAATCAGTTCCCCACAATTTAAACCACTTATTACTAGAATTATCTTGAGCCCAAATTTGAATTTACTCCAGGATTGTTTCGTGACATTTCGTATATAGAAACTCTGATTGGATATACAGCTTCATGGAACTCGATATCTTCAAAAAAGAAAATATAGTTATACACTCTTCTCAACAAAAGCATATCTTTTATAACAATATCTTACTTGTGAATTCAGGTATCACATACCAATATAATTATATGAGATCAGTCTTTTACATGGATACCATGGCGGATTTAGTATACACAGTAAAAAATTTTGTGTTAAATTTAACACATTTCACATGTCCCAAATCATCCACTCAAATTTTCGTGTTAATTTAACATAAAGCAAATATGTAAAAATATAACAAACATAATATGTAAAAAATTAACATAAAAATTTAACATTTAGACGCTATCAGAAATCAAAGTTTATGTTAAATTGACATCTCTATAATGTTAAATGTAATTAAGATAAGATGTCATTTTAACATTTGAGAGAAGTATAGCCGCGCGGTCACCCATTCGAGTTTGTACCGCACCTAACGTCGCTTGACATCGATGATCGAACGGACTAGTGGTGATCCTTTGACTCTGACGCTTCCTTGTTACATTTGATGAGAGAAGTATCTATTTTTAGTTTTGATGAAATTATGATGAATAATTATGTCAATTTAACACATAGTAACTGTTATAAAAAGGAAGATAACACAATTTATCTGTTTACTTTAACATATAAAATATATCACTAAGAATTCATGCACTTACATATAAATTGTGTTATTTTAACTCTTAAAAATGGTTAATATTAATTTAACAAAGAAAAGTTAAGTAACACAACAACGATATGTTAAATTAACATACAACTGTGTCAGAAATTTAACACAAAACTTTCTACACAGGAAAATTTTAACACAAATACAAAATGTTTTTTACTGTGTAGTATGATAAGTTATCATCAAGTTGGATTCATCGTATTGCCACGGAGTTATTGAAATGTCGATATCATTATTCCATCGATTCTGTTTTGAAAAATCAAAATGTATCAAATAGTAGAAAAAATCTTGTAGCATATAAATTTAGATTCCGATTACTTTTTATAGAACAATATAACGGATAATACACATACTATGAAATATGTTTCTCCGATGAAACACGAAGAATAAAATAGGATAATTATTTAGTTTAGAGGAGCAACCTTCTACGACCTTGACTTTGACATATATATTATAAGGAGCACTCTCCTGAGTAACCTTCCAAAGGTTTTAGCCGTCGTTCCTTATTTATTAAAACGTTATTAACAAAAAAGTTTGAGAAATATAATAGTGCTAATTAAGGAAAATCAATTTGCTGATATGTGTTTATAGACAGTATACATGTGGGCGGAAGAGGGATTCAGCCTCTCCCTTTAGCAGGGATTGACTAGAGTTCCTCTAGTCGTATATACGTACGATGTGTACATGCATACATGTACACAGAAATTTTCTTGATAATAGTCTTAAAATGTATTCGTTACAAATTTTATAAAAAGTCATTATCATGTACTCGAAAGAAGAGTTTATACTTATTTAAAGAACATTATAACATTCTATCGAAGAAAAGTCACAATTATAAGCAAATCGAATTTTTGTTTTAATTTTATATTCTTAATTGAAGAATTGAATAATTCAGAATATTATTTATGTTCGGGCGTCGATTTCTAAGATCGCTCTGTCGCATAATTCCGCTCAGATTTGAGCGCGAAGCGTGTCCCTGGCGAAAATAAGAAGTTTCATGAGTGTTTGTTTGGCGTTTACGTGAGCGTTCGTTGAGAGTTTATTGAGAGTTTAGAAACGGTCAGTAGAGAGTTCATAGAGCGGAAATTACAACGCTGCAGCGTTTGGAAGGCGTTTGTATACAGCGTTTTTGAGAGTTTGCACAGCGTTTACTTAACGTATGGCGTTTACTGAGAGTTCTTTAACACGTTTATAGATCCTGTGTTAAGCGTTTAATAGACGTTTGCTCTCATCATTGGAAACTGCGTGCAGCCTCTGGCTGCGTTCGAGGAGCTCACTATTAGCGCTATTGCATCATTTTATCTTTATCGCTCATCAGGTGTAAAACAAAGATAGAATAAGCAAATAGCGCTAATAGCGCGCTCCCCGAATCCAGCCTCTATTGAGCGTTTAACGGGCGTTTACTCTTGTCGTTAGAAAAAACGGCGTAAAGAGCGTTAAAAGTTAAAATCTGCTTTTCGCCTCGCAGGGGGTCTGCTTATATACGCTGGATGTATTTTAAATGCGAGAAAAAAGCGTTTGGTAAACGTTTGAAAAGTCTGAGCAAACTCTCTGCACGAATGCGTTTCATCGTTTACTGAGCGTTCTCTGAAAAGCGTTGCCTCAGCATTCCAGAACTTTCATGAAACGTTATATACAGCGTTTTATAAGCGTTCTGGAAGCGTTCAAAGTAAGCCCAACGGCGTTGTGTAAGCGTTCTTATAAAGTTTGAAAGCGTATAAACTCTCAAAAAACTCTCATGAACGGTTGTCTAACGCTTTATAAAGCTTCTTATTTTCGCCAGACGTGTAGCACAAATCCGTAGACTCGCTGGAGGGATAGGTGGTGGAAAGCACTCGTAAAACACAGATTTGCACAATTGCCTTTTATTAACAACTCGAGGGAGAACAACGAATCGTGCACCGCGAATACGGAAATCTTCTGATCCGTTCTTTCTCGCTGCCGGGTATCGCGGACGGAAATCTTGAGACAGCCTCGCGCTTGAAGCTTCACGCGGAAAGGAAATCTTGTTCGCGACGAGCGGAGATCTTGAGCGCGCGGCAGAAGAACGGTCGCGAGCGGAGCACGATCGGCAGTTGACGGATCCCTCGAACAACAATTAACTTAAGAATAAGTCGGATAGACACGCACTTAAATCCAATACGTGCGACTAGCGATTCAGGCAGTGCGAGGCGAGAGATCGCGGCGAGAAATTTGAGTCGACTATCTTTTCCACGAGAACGGGAGCTTGTTCAGCGAGATCTTAGGCGAACAATTTTTGATCGAAGACTTTCAGCGAGAACTGATCGAAAGCGACGAAGAATTTCGCCTGACTTTCCTGCGTGAGATTTCATCGCGGCTAGCTTGAGAATTTTGTTTTTCGGTAACAAACACGCACAGAGAGCTGAATCGCTATTCGCTTGTTTGGGCAATTTACGTGTCGGAGCCGGCCGCTGCGCGCTGCCGTGCTCCAACGAATAGGAGAGCGCTACGCATTTCATCGACGCGTGATCGTACCGATTGACGAAGACGGAGAGCGGGCGGAGAGGGGGGCGTAGTGTCGCGTTGAGCACGAAGATCGCGGCCAAGAAGGATCTCGAACAATTTATTTTAAGTAATATTATCAAGAAAACATTCATTGTAAAGATCATCGTTACTTAAAAGAAGAGAAAACTGAGTAATTGGATTTCTTAGCACTAGAATGATATTTTTTGCATGTGAATTGTGCGTACATGAATAGCAATCGCGATATAAGATCGCGAGCTAAAAAATAATTTTTTTTTCTGTGGCAAGAAAATAATAGAGCGCTATCATTTCCACACACCACCTTGCGGTAGATAGAATAACGCTTTTTTTTAAGTGGTATCCCCAGTAGGTCTAATTCACTTTGCATTAAAATATTCTCATATTTTAATGCGAGAACTGTTCGAAGTGCCTTCCTCGTTCTCGTACAGAGTTCGGCCTTTCGATTAATATTGCGGGTTGCGCGATGCGCCATTTCCGGCGTGATGGTATCGAAAGCTGCGAGAATTTCTTCTTGTACCTCAGCTTCTGTACCACCACGCCGGTATGCTCGATTAACTCGATGTAATCTCAAACGAAATAGTCGAGCACGTTAAGATCCGGCGACCACGCCAACCAAATGATTGAGCCACTTCGACCCATTCATCTGTACGGATATCGCGCGTCTAAAACATTTCGCGCCTGTCGCGAAAAATGCGCATTGTCCAACACGATGGGGCTCCTGCGCATTTTTTGCGAAAGACGCGAAATGTTTTAGACGTGCAATATCCAGACAAATGGATGGGTCGAGGTGGCCCAATTATTTGGAGGAAGGCACTTTGAACAGTTCTTGCATTAAAATATGAGAATATTTTAATGCAAAGTGAATTAGACCTACTGGGGATACCATTTATAAAAAAATGCGCCATGCTATCTACCGCAAGGTGGTGTGTGGAAATGATAGCGCTCTATTATTTTCTTGCCACAGAAAAAAAAAATAATAATTTTTTGGCTCGCGATCTTATATCACGATTGCTATTCATGTACGCACAATTCACACGCAAAAAATATCATTCTAGTGCTAAGAAAACCAATTACTCTGTTTTAGTTCTCTTCTTTTAAGTAACTGTTATCTTCACAAAAAATATTTTTTTGACAATAATCTTAAAATACACTCAATCATCACTCTCTTTACTTAAAACAAATAATATTCTGAATTCTAATTGTCTAATTCTTTAATTAAGAATATAAAATTAAAACAAAAATTCGATTTGCTTATTATTTTGACTTTTCTTTGATAAAATTTTATAATGTTCTTTGAAGGAGTATAAATTCTTTTTTCAAGTAGATGACAAAGAATTTTTCTAAAATTTGTGATAAGTATGTAACGATGCACCCCCGGAAACTGCATCGTTCCGGCCTCGACACCCAGCCAAGACCACCCCGCCGACCAACCGCGGGGTGAAGCACGGGCACGGTGTGCCCACATTTTAATCATTGTATTAGGCAGTCCGCAAACGGACTTGTAAACGGCGACCGCCTCGACACGCCGAGCGAGGCCGAAGGCGGCCGAAGACCGCCGAACGCGATCGCAGCGTCGGGACGCCGCAATACACGGAAAAAGGTATTCACCGTATGAGATCATGCAAGGCGGACCATGAAACGCGCTGCGCCCTGCCACTACGCTGGGCCGTGTCCCCCACTCTCTTCTGTCGTGCGCCCATGCAACGTCTTTCCTCGTACTAAGCACGGTATTTTCCCGTGCATCGCACCGGCTTTCGCGTTGCGAACGTAGCACGTCGTCGAAAGCCGGTGCGATGCACAAGAAAATACCGTGCTTAGTACGAGGAAAGACGTTGCATGGGCGCACGACGGAAGAGAGTGGGGGACACGGCCCAGCGTAGTGGCAGGGCGCAGCGCGTTTCATGGTCCGCCTTGCATGATCTCATACGGTGAATACCTTTTTCCGTGTACCCGACCGTTCCGCCGCACCGTCCCGGCGCTCGCGACGGCCGTCGCTACCCCCGCTACTTCGTAACGCCGTCGCGACGCGTATAAAAGCGAGCGTCGCGAACGATATGGCGCGATTTTCCGATCATCCGTATCACCGACTACACCGATCCGAAGTTCCCACACCGAGCTAGTCCGAACCAGGGTAGAGTGCCTCCGGCATACTCTGTCTTTACCGAGCGCGTCTCGGCAGAACGACCAGCTTATTCTTATCCTTATCCGAAGCCCGCACGCAACGAAGGTAGAGCGCCTCCGGCATACTCTGTCTTCGCCGAGTGTGTCTCGGCGAGCGGCCAGCTTCCTCCGAAGCCAGTTCACATCGAGATAGAGCGCCTCCGGCATACTCTGTCTCCACCGAGTGTGTCTCGGCGAACGGCCGGCTATCCTTAAGTCAGTCCGACCGAAGATACAGCGCCTCCGGCATCCTCTGTCTTCGCCGAGTGTGTCTCGGCGAACGACCGGCTTCCTTTTCGTCGCCCACCGCGCCGAATTACCGCGGTTTCGCGCGCTCGTCACGCGTGCCGCGCCATTTTTCCCGCGCTCCGATCCGCGACGCCCGGAAGAATCGGCTCCGCCCGTACCGATAAATATTGTAACGCGATTCGGCCCGCGCGACCGTCGGAATTACCGGCTCCGCCCTGTACGTACAGCGTATTGTCACGCGCCGCCTGCGACAGACGCCGATCCGGCCGCTGGTGCCATCCCGCGAGTATTGTACACCCGCGCCGTCTCTTGCACCACGCCAACTTGTTATCGCGATTTTACACGTCGCGCACACTTGTCATCTCCGCGCGTATTGTTAATAAACCTTGTTTATTACTAAAACCACGACCCTTCATTTCGCCAACCCGCGCCTTGCATCTGTTCCTCCGCGCCTCCTTCGAACCCGACCACGCCGCGAGCTAGATCCGCGCTTCGAAGCCAGGTTGTTACAAGTACATTTTAAAGTTATTATCAAGAAAATATTCTCTGTTAAAGATAACTTTACTTACTAAAGATAACGTTACTTACTAAAAGAAAAAGAGTAATTCGAGAATTACAATTATGTATGTACATAATAGAAATTCAAGAATTAAATATGTATATGAGTAAAATTCAGGAATTACAATTATGTACACAATTTTACTTCCCAAAAAATTTTTATGTCATAACATAAAATAAATTCAGAATTAATATTTTGTCTAGACATAATTTTAATTCTGCATTTTCAATTATAGCTTAATAATAATTCGATGAATTATAAGTATGTCTTATAGACATAATTATAATTTTTTTTCTTTGAGTATCAATTTAATTTGGTAGAATTTTATGATAATATTAAAATAGCAAAACGACGTGCCGTATACGCACACGCAAAAAGATATCATTCTAGTACTAAGAAAACCAATTACTCAGTTTTCTCTTCTTTTAAGTAACGATGATCTTTACAAAGAATGTTTTCTTGATAATATTACTTAAAATAAATAATAATCTGAATTCTAATTATTCAATTCTTTAATTACGAATATTAAATTAAAACAAAAATTCGATTTGCTTATTATTTTGACTTTCTTCGATAAAATATTATAATGTTCTTTAAATAAGTATAAATTCTTCTTTCGAGTACATGATAATGACTTTTTATAAAATTTGTAACAAATACATTTTAAGACTATTATCAAGAAAATTTCTGTGTACATGTATGCATGTGCACAATTATGTGCATACGTACGCACAAGAAATTTTTCTATGCTGTTAGAAAATTTTATTTTTATTTAAAAAAGGCGAGAAACTATCATCGATCATGACGGGGGTCCAGCGTTACGCGCCGCTCGTGCGTAGCCATCGCCGCTTGTAATAAACAATTGCCCGCGCGCCGATCGCGGGGAGACCGCACTTGCCACGCGCTTGCATTTGGTGGTGGGCCGGGCTAATAGGGCAATTTTTAATCATTAATACCTCATCAACTATTCCGAAAATTGCAAAATGGTACATGATTTTTCGACGGCGTTTGGTCCGCTCTATCTGGATACGAGCAAAGTGCCAATACATATATATATATAGTCCCGGAATTATTTTCCGGGACTTTTAACATGGTATATCGTTATATTCCGGACCTACATATATATATATATATATATATATATATATATATATATATATATATTGTATATATATTGTTGTAATATATTGGGGTGTACAGAGTAAGCCACACAAGCTAATTGACGAACTACAAAAGTATATTTTATTCCTCTCGTACAAAAACGGTCAGAACGGAAAAATACGTAATGGGTCGAGCGCTCTCTCAGTGCGCGTTTCGAGCGTGGTAAAGAAGAAACAGAAACGGTAATAGCGAGAGACATCTCGAGAAGACGCGCATGACAAACGGGCGCGTCTTTCAAAAACTAACTAAAGACTTCTATAATCTGTCATTGCCTTCCAACATATACAGGATGTCCCTGAATGTTTGCCCGGGAAAAAAGATTATATATAATTATATATAATTATATATAAATATATATGAAGTTTGGTGCCTCATATAAAGTTATATATGGGTCCATATATCATTATATATGAGCATCAAATATAACTATAGATATGAACAATAGATCATATATGCACTCATGTATGGATACATATAAGATTCATATGGAAGTATATATAACCATATATGATTATATATGATTATATATGATTATATATAATTATACATACGATTAAAATATATTTAAATATATATAAATGTTTCATATACAATTTGACATGATTATATATGAGTTCATATAATTTATATATAAATTATATATAAAAAGCATTTATCCATGTAGATTATATATAATTATATATAATCATGTATCAACTTTAAATTCGGATTATCCAATAGATGGCATTCGATAGGATTCGTTTCTCGTATTTAAAATTTGACGAACAGTAATATAAAAAATGTATCAAGAGACACGGCACTGTCTCACGTCAAGCTGTGTCAAGTTATATTATATGGACTAAATCATTTCACTTTTGATTCGATCTACAGCTTTAGATTAAAAATATACATCTTAATTTATCAATGCTTTATTATCGAAGTTAACAGTTCTTTTTTAATATATATTGAATATACATGGTCATACATAATTATATATATTTACATATATAATATCATTATATATGTTCATATATGCTTTTATATATATATATATATATATATATATATATAGATATATATATAATTATATTATATATAATCATATATATTTATATATAATTATATATAATCTTTTTTTCCCGGGATAGTAGTGGCGGATGACACGTATGTCGCGGCTTGACAACGGCACTCTTGACGCAAAATTTGAACGAGATATTTGAAGTGGTTCAACTCTCCTCTATGGTCAAGTCTCCCGAACTCCCCCTATATATAAGTAAACCGGGACCTAAATTTTTCTAATTTTTCGGGGATTGCGACGATGGGTTTAAATTTTTCTTTTTAAGTAAAAGCTTTGTTTTTGTGAAAAACTAGCACCGGTTTCAAGAAAATCGGTTCTGACAGCAAACTACTCATTCATTAATGGATTCCCTTTAACCGATTCTCTTGAAACTGGTGTTAAAATTTTTCTAATTTTTCGGCGATGGCTACCATGGGGTTTGATTTTTTGTTTTACCAATTTTCTTGAAACCAAAGCCAAAATTTTTCTAATTTTTTACGGATGCGACGATGGGTTAAATTTTCTTAAAGAGGAAGTTTTTCGTGACAAACTTTAGTACCGGTTTAAAAAAAAACCGATTCTTTTGAAACCGGTGTCAAAATTTTTCTAATTTTTTGGCGACGGTGGGTTAAATTTTTTTCTAAACCGATCAATAATACTCATCTTTTAATGATTTTCTATTTTAAAAAAGTTTAGAGAATATTTGAACTTATGTACTCGATATTTCACTTACCAATTACCGACTTTATCCCTTGGTTTTCCAAGGCGTTTTTAAGTGACAAATCGAGGTTCTGTGTACATTGCGAGTAAACAATCTCGAAATTCCCGAAAAAAACGCCCGGGAAAACCAAGGGAATCACCCCTGATGTCGCTGATCGGTAAGTGAAATATCAGAAAAGCGGAAATGACTCAATAGTGTGAAACTCGAGTAGAAAAAGACCGGTTACGACATGTTCAATCAAGGAAAACATTTATGCGGTCCGATTTGAAATTAGAGGCATTTAGTTATGATTCAAATTACGAATATCAATTTCATCCGAGGGTAATAATTGGGAAAATGGATGCAATATGTGATCAATTGTCAAGCAAAAAAGTTTAAAACTTAAGCACCTGGAATGTGTTGTTCAAGCGGAAGAGTTTAACTACCGCCTTTAGATCAACCACCCGACACACTCCTTATGTTTGTCCACAATAAGGATATTGAAACACAAATGAAGTCATTTGAAGAAAAACGACGCCCGGGCGAAGCCCGGGTAACCAGCTAGTCTATACTATATAATATTCTTACGGGTGGTGTATGTTTGAACGTTAAAGAAATCTTTATTCTATTTATATCTTTTGTTAATAACTTTTTAATCAATAACGACGGCTAAATCTTTGGAATGTTACTCAGAAGAGTGATCTTGGCTTATACATATGTCAAAGTTACAGTCATGGAGGAAAATTCGTCGATTTAAATATTCTAAATAATTACCTGAAATGGTTCTCCATAGTTTGAAAATTTGGGTGGTCCAATTATGTCAGGAGCAGTATGAAATATACTTAGATTAGTGTGGAACTTAACGTGTCTTTTCTTCACAAATTGATAAATGAAGTCAACTCTCATATCCTCTTCTCCTACGGATTTTTTGCCGATATAAGGATATCGACCACAACTCTCACCATATAAAGATTGGTAATTGGATGCCATATTTTCTCTCTGAAAGAAGACCAAAAATATGGAGAATAATAATCCTTGCTTTGGTAGCATATGCTAAAATACATTATAATCATTTATTTGTAATTATAGCATAAAGATTATATAATCTAAATTCATCTTCCTTCTATTCACATTGCTAATACTGACACTATTGTCTGCATGTGTATTACGTAATATAAACTATAGATTTTTAATACTGGCTGTGAATATATTGCAGCCCTTGTAGAAAAAGATTTTAATTAACAATACATTGCAAATCTTGGTCTATAGAGAATAGTGTATATCTATAGCACCTATTTTCAAAAACATTAATTTTCACTGAAACTATAATTTCTTTACTTTTCTATTAACAAATTGTACTATTATTATAGAATATAACGTATAAATTGTTAATAAATAATTATTTTATATATTTTAATTTTGATCTCACAATATTCTGCATTGTAACATATTCTTTTTTATGAAATAGATATATGTATTTATTTATTTTGTAACAATGCACCCTTGTCAACGCATCGTCTCCCGGCTAACACCCGCCGGATGCCGCCCGACCTACAAAATTATCGTGTGCGCGAGCGTTTGCGGCCCCTCGGGGCCCCGACGAACGCCGAGTGCAAGCGCGCGTAATTCCGCACTGCTCCGACCGCCGTACGGCTCGCACGAGGATCGGCCTCATCGGCCTCTTCGGGTCTGAGAATATTATAAACTCACTTTGAGTTGAAATAACAGTCGCCACTACGTTTATCGTGTGAACGCAGAACGTATGAGAGCCAACGATGTACTCGAAAGCTGCTTAACTTCCTTCCTTTCTGTCTCGTACCAAGATACAAAATGTCCGCTGCTCAGCTTCATGCGTAGTAATGATCAATGTCCTCGGACAAGGTTGCGCACTAACACTCGGTTCACGAACGATTTCGTCAAGGATTAGGATGAGTATTTATTTAAATAATTATGTTGAATCTCGTTTTGAGTTAACAAAATAACGATATATACTATTTACTTCTTGCACACGAATACAATTATGCGTAAGCGATTGACGAATCAAACTGTTCGCGGGCGTTACCCGGGGTACAAATCTCGATCGTTCGGAATAAGACGTTAATATCGGATTAAATTACTCGTAGAACGAACGCTGCGTCAAGAATTTTAATACACTGAGAAAAAAATTTCGTTGAAACAAAAAAATTTTACTTGCTCCAAGAAAATTATTTCTTTGAGGGGTCCTTGGAACATATTTACTAGATCCTAGCAACAATAATTAGTTGACTAAAGTATTTATTTTCAAGAATCAAAGAAATATTTATTACTATCAATGCAAATATTTACTACAATGAACTAAATATTTATTTAGATATGTCGAATGGTTTCGACTACGAAAGAAATATTTCGTAGATTGAAGGAAATATTTGCTTTGAGTAAGGAAATATTTACTACTGTCAACGCAAATATTTACTGCAATCAACTAAATATTTATTTAGATACGTCGAATGGGCGTCGGCTACGAAAGAAATATTTCGTAGATTGAAGGAAATATTTGCTTTGAGTAAGGAAATATTACTACTGTCAACGCAAATATTTACTGCAATCAACTAAATATTTATTTAGATACGTCGATGGGCGCCGGCTACGAAAGAAATATTTCGTAGATTGAAGGAAATATTTGCTTTGAGTAAGGAAATATTTACTACTGTCAACGCAAATATTTACTGCAATCAACTAAATATTTATTTAGATACGTCGAATGGGCGCCGGCTACGAAAGAAATATTTCGTAGATTGAAGGAAATATTTGCTTTGAGTAAGGAAATATTTACTACTGTCAACGCAAATATTTACTGCAATCAACTAAATATTTATTTAGATACGTCGAATGGGCGCCGGCTACGAAAGAAATATTTCGTAGATTGAAGGAAATATTTGCTTTAAGTAAGGAAATATTTACTACTATCAATGCAATATTTACTACAATCAACTAAATATTTATTTAGATATGTCGAATGGTTTCGGCTACGAAAGAAATATTTCGTAGATTGAAAGAATTTGCTTTAAATAAGGAAATATTTACTACTATCAATGCAAATATTTACTACAATCAACTAAATATTTATTTCGATGTGTCGAATGGGTTTCGGCTACGAATAAATATTCAAAATCTGCATTTCTTAAATCAAATAAATATTAACCTAAAGAAAATAAATATTTACTTGAGATTACAAAAATTTCGATTTAATTTTCAAATAGTTTTTATTTTTTTTTTATTATTTTTATAGTGTAATCTGTATTTATTGTTTCGTATATATATTCTATTTTAATTACAATTAATTAAAATTACGCATTTATTTTTGAGAACGCATCGACGGGATTTGAACCTAAGATGTTCGGGGTCGCAACCTAACACGCTAACGCTGAGCTAATCGTACGCTTGAGGTATCTATCATTATAACGATATATATATTTCTACTCTTTATCAGAAGTTTCTTTGTTTCAAGTAAATTTTTACTGCCGCCAGAAACAAGAGTGCCGTTACTGCAAATTGACAGTATATTAATAATTTTAAAATGCTAACACTTTGATTTATAAGCAAAAATTATCTTAGATTAAGTAAATACTTTTTAATTTTGAACGAATGGTTTCTGTGGTCATTAAATATTTGTTTACTGATCACAAAGGAATATATTGTCGGTTTCAAAAAACCAATCTTTGATTAAATATTGTTCAAACATATTTATCGATACTAAGTAATTTATTTACTGGATAAAAGTGAATATTTTCTAATTCCAAAGTAATGGTATCTTTGATTCAAGTACATAATTATTTATTAATTATAAAGAAATATATACTTAGTTTTCAAACACCAACGCTTTGATTCAAGTTACATTCTCTCAGATCAAGTAAATGATTTTGTAGTTGAATTTTTCAAAAACCAAGTTTTCATTTTATTTATTCAAAATAATATTTATTTTTATCAAGTAAATATACATGTTTAAAATATTTAATTATGTACAGATATATTCGTAGATAATTGCTTGAGTCAAAGAAATATTATTAAAACAAAATATATATTTCGTTATTGAAAGTGAATATTTGTTTGCTTTTAGTATCCCAGTATTACTAAATTGGTTTTCTTGAATTAAATAAATATTTTTTTTATTCAAGTAATTAAAATTGAATTAAAAATAAAAATTAATCCACCAACAATAATTAAAACCAGGAATCTTTATTAAATCGACAATTGGCGAGTAACAATAACGCTTAATCACGACGTTTCGAGCCGGGGTTTTGGGTCCTTCTCAAGTGTCTTGTAACAAAAATTTCGGTAAAAACGTCGTGATTAAGCGTTATTGTTACTCGCCAATTGCGTCGATTTAATAAAGATTCCTGGTTTTAAAAACTGAAATTAAACAAATATTTATTTTAAATTGGCTACTACTTTTAAGTACATGCATTTATTACATGTAAGAAAATTATTTCACAGTTTTAAGAAAATATTATTTGATTTAAAATAACGTTTTTTTTCCTGTGAGTAAATATTATTAAGGACATGAATTACTTTTACGTGCAAATAAATATTTTCTTGGAAGTAAAAAAATTTGTTAGATTTTAATAAATAATTATTTAATTAAAGTAAATGGATTTCAAGTTAATATATTTACTTAAATCAGGTAAATTTTTTTTTGGTGTATGAATATATAAGAGCAATAGAAATCAGAATAGCGGTATAGACGGCATACAAACTACTTATATAGTAATTTACATTGCGTTTCTTTTATTCAACAAAGTATTTTAATTTACTTAAAAATGTTAAGTCCTTATTCAAAAAAATTATTTTTTTTCGTTCAACTAGAAGTTTATTTGATAGCACAATACTTTTATTAACTCAAATGCATTAGGTTTTTTTCTGGAAATACAATATTTCTTTCGTTTAACAAAATATTTAATTGCGCGTATTATGTATTCAAAAACATGAAGTTTCTTATTGCAAATAAATTATTTCTGATATTCAACAAAATATTTCTTTGCAAGCATTTTTATTTATTTAAGAATATTAAATTTTTTATTGCACATGTAGTATTTCTTTCGTTCAATAAAATATTATTTAAAAATAATTTTTAATCTAAAATATTGAATTTCTTATGACAATTAAATGAAGTTTTTTATTCAACAAAATATTTAATTGCGTGTATTAATGCATTCAAGTTTTTTATTGCAAATAAATTATTTCTGGCATTCAACAAAATATTACTTGGCAAATATTTTTATTCATTTAAGAATATTATATTCTTATTGCAAATATTAGTATTTTTTTCGTTCAATAGAATATTTATTTAGAAACATTTTTATTTATTAAGGTCATTAAGTTTCTTATCGCAAATAAATATTTTCTGGCATTCAACAAAATATTACTTTGCAAATATTTTTATTCATTTAAGAATATATATTTCTTATTGCAATATAGTATTTCTTTCGTTCAATAGAATATTTATGTAGAAACATTTTTATTTATTAAGGTCATTAAGTTTCTTATCGCAAATAAATTATTTCTGGCATTCAACAAAATATTCTTTTCAAAGCATTTTTATCATTTAAGAATAGTTTTATATTTCCTTATTGCAAATATAGTATTTCTTCGTTCAATAGGAATATTTATTAGAAACATTTTTATTTATTAAGGACCATTAAATTTCTTATCGCAAATAAATTATTTCTGGCATTCAACAAAAGATTTCTTTGCAAACATTTTTATTCATTTAAGAATATTGTATTTATTATTGCAAATATAGTATTTCTTTCGTTCAAAAGAATATTTATTTAGAAATATTTTTATTTATTAAGGACATTAAGTTTCTTATCGCAAATAAATTATTTCTTTTGTTTAACCAAAATATTTAATTGCGCGTATTTATGCATTCAAGTTTCTTGTTGCAAATAATTATTTCTGGCATTCAACAAAATATTTCTTTGCAAACATTTTTATTAATTAAGAATATGTATTTCTTATTGCAAATATAGTATTTCTTTCGTTCAAAAGAATATTTATAGAAATATTTTATTTTTTAAGGACATTAAGTTTCTTATCGCAAATAAATTATTTCTTTTGTTTAACAAAATATTTAATT
>JASTWL010001778.1:0-22264 GCA_035220575.1 Temnothorax rugatulus | reverse complement strand
CTTACTGGTCGCTCTCAGGCTATGGTTGATGATTCGGGTGATTTTTCGTCTTGGCTGTCAATGCTTTGTGGAGTGCCTCAGGACTCTGTTCTTGGTCCACCTTTATTCTCTCTATATATTAATGACATTGGCAACGTCTTGAATTATTCTGAACATATGATTTTTGCTGACGACGTCCAGATTTATCGCTCATGTCAACCTGTAGATCTTCTTCATAATCTTAACTTGATCTCCAGGGATGCTAACGCCATTTTTGACTATGCAAGGGTGAATGGCTTAAATCTGAATCCTGCTAAATCCAAGATCATCATATTTGGCAGTAGGACAAATGTCAGCAATTTGAACCTTAACCATCTGCCACCTTTAATTGTCAATGACACGCCCTTACCATATGTGAGTGAAGTTAAGAACTTGGGAGTCTTCTTTGAGTCCAACCTCTCGTGGAGAAAACACATTTTATATATTTCGCAAAAGGTTCATGGAGCGTTATATAAGCTAAAATTCAATAAGAATTCTCTCTCAACTGAGTTAAGAATTAAGCTCGTTATGACTCTGGTTCTACCCCACATTAATTATTGCTGCCTAGTTTATCATGGCTTGAGTAGTGAACTAAATAATAAATTACAGAGGCTGGTTAACTGCTGTGTTAGATTTATCTATAACTTGCGGAGAGATGAGCACATAATCCCGTTTAGACGTCGTCTGGGGTGGCTTTCGGTCGAGAACAGAAGGCTGTATTTCTTGGGTTGCTAAATGTATAGGTTAGTCTATATGGATTCGCCTGTGTATTTGCGGGAACTTTTCACTACTTTGGATCCAGCGCTTAGAAGATCTGATCGTCTAGTCACTTCTTCTCATGCCTTTCATATTCCTGCACATAGGACCGTTACATATAGAAATTCCTTCCATCTTTCGGGTGTTTACTTCTGGCAATCTCTTCCGGCTCATATCACTTCGGCGTCTTCGTTTCCATCCTTTAAAAGTCTTCTTCGAGCCTATTTGTTCTCGTCCGAATTTGCGTGTTAGGTCTTGTTAATTAACCCTTCTATGGGTTAATTTCTGTCTAAATTTTTCTTTTCTTTAATTTTCTTTTCTTTAGTTTTAAGGTTTCTTAGATTTAAGTTGCGCTATGTTACTTAAGTTAAGTTATATTATAAGTTGCGTCTGTTATGTTAGCGGTTACACTCATATTTTTTTTGTTACAAATTCTGTGTTTTATTCTTGCCTTTTAGCTGTGCTTGGGCATAAATACATATCAATCAATCAATCAATCAATCTCTCTCTCTCTCTATCTATCTCTCTCTTTCTCTCTCTCTCTCTCTCTCTCTCTCTCACTCTCATTCTCCCTCCTTTTTTCCTCCACCGCCTTCCCTTTTCCTTCCATCCTTTCCCCCTATTTCCATCATCCAGCCCTCTCCCTCCCCCTCCTCTCCCAATACCCATACAACCGCTTCCTGCCAACTTCCTCCTCCCAATTCCCACCTCCTACATTCCCATACATGCTCCCACGTTTCCACTTTACTTTCACACCTCCTACACATCTTCTCTTCTCCTTCCCAATACCTGCCCTTCCTCATTTCACTCCCTAGCCTAAACCTCGCTACCCTTCTCCATCTGCTCTCTCCCCACCCCTTCTTCAAATACCCCGGAATATCTTCTCCTTTTACTACCTTGTACCATCTGTTGTATTCCGACTTCTCTATCTTCTCCCATCTCTCTTTCCTTTGCTCCTCTTTATCTCTTTGGAACAGGGTATAGTACCACCCTTCTTCTTCTCCTCTCAACCCTTCCAGCCCTTTTAATCCTACCCCTCTATCCTCGAAGAAACTTTCCCTTTGCCGTTCCCATCTTGATCCCACTCTCCCCTTCTTTTCCCTTTCCCTCAGTTCTTCCCAACATAGCCTCGCCAGCTCACTTCCTTTTCCCTCCTCTAACTTCCTCTCGAATCTCCAAGCGCTCATCCCCGCCCTGCCTCTTAGCTTCTTCCTTTGCAGCTCCTCCCTTACTAGGTAACCCGGCGTTCTTCCATCTACTCCCAAAACCCACCTAATATATATTTCTTCCAATCTCTCCAATCCTTCCTTCTCCCTCCATCCCCATACTTCTGCTCCATATCCCATTACCGTCCACACCAGTCTGTCAAACAGTCACATTCTTTTCCCCCAATCTTTTCCTAATCTTCTCTTCCCTATCCCCCAAACTTTCCCCATCACTGCGGCCGCCTTTTTGATCCTTTCCCTTATCTGAGCTTCCTGTCCTCCGTTCCTTTGGAATACATATCCTAAATAACGAAATTCTTTCACCTCTCCTATTTCTTTTCCTTTCCATCTCCACTTTCTCTTACTTTCCCTCCCTCCACCTTTTTTAAACCTCATTATTTTTGTTTTCTCCGTATTCGGATCTAGACCTTTCTTGTCTAGGTACCTCTCCATCCTTTCTAACATGCTCCTCATTTGGTCCTTGTCCTCTGCTATCAACACTACATCATCCGCGTATGCCAAAGTGTAAATCCTCTTGCATCCTACCCTTATCCCTCCCCATTTCACCTTTCCCATTTCCTCCTCCATATCCGCTAGCATCACGTTAAACAGTAACGGACTCAGTGGGCACCCCTGCCTTACTCCCCTCCCCGTCCAGAACTCTTCTCCTATATCCGCTCCCACCCTTACCCTACTTTTCGTCTCCCTCAAAATCTCTTCTGTCCTTCTCACCAGCCCTTCCCTTAATCCTCTTCCTCTCATTGCTTTTATTAAGACTCCTCTATCCACCAAATCGAATGCCGCCTTGAGGTCCACAAAACATGCTATCAGCTTTCCCCCTTTTTTCTCCAACTTTCTGTTCACCAAATAGTTCAGCACGTAGATGTTGTCTATGGTTCCCATTCCCCTTCTAAATCCCGTCTGGTTATGTGGAATTATCCTCTTCATCTCTAACTCTTCTCTTAGCCTCTCCGCCAATTTGCCGTATATACTTTATATAACGATGGTATTATTGTCACCCCTCTATAATCCTCCACCTTTTTACCCTCTCCTTTCTTTGCGATTGGCGCGATTATTCCCTCCTTCCATTTCTCCGGCCATCCTCCTCCCTTCCAAATCCTATTGATAAACCTCCAAGCCCAATTCTCTAACTCCTTCCCCCCGCTTCCATACTTCGCTTGGTATCCCATCCAACCCTATTGCCTTTCCATCCTTTAACTTCTTCATTACCCTCCTCATTTCCTCTAAGCTTATTTCCCCCTCTTCGTCTCTTTCTCTTTCTTCCCTCCCCTCTACCTTCCCCATCAACACCCTCTCCTCCACTCCTTCTAACAACCTCATAAAGTGCTCTTTCCACTCTTCCTCCTCTATCCTTTCCTCAATTCCCCTCCTTTTTCTCCTCTCTCTGTTTACTATCTCCCAAACTTCCGATTCTCGCTTCGCTTCTTCCGCTTTTCTCTCTCACCTCCTGTTCTCTTCTTCCTTCTTCCTCTTGCACAGCTCCTTAAATTCTTTCTTTCTTTCCCTGTATACACTGCCCTCACCTCTTACCTTCCTCCATTTTCTCAGTTCTCTTCTTGCATCTTTCTTTAATTCTTTGCATTCTTTATCCCACCACCCATTCCTCCACCTCTTACTTCCCTTCCATTCATCATCTACCCCTTTTAATGCCTCTACTATTATTGTTGCTTCCTCATAGAGGAAGCTTTGTTTTCGTGAATTTCATATATGAACCTTCGATTGCGTTTAAGTTGGGTTTAGTCAACTAAATTTAAAAAAATTATATATGAAATAGGGCTAGAAGAAACCAACGAAGAGATTGGTTTTTGAGTTTTTTCTGCCAATATGTTCAGATTGTTGTAAAACGTCGAAATATCGCCTTAAAAAAATGTCCGTATGTGTGTGTATATGTATGTATGCGTGTATGTGCGGATTTGATGTCCGTGGTTGCTCTAACTTCCGCAAATATTGAGATATCGGGCTGTTTTTTTTTTAATCGATAGAGTATCATTTAAGGAAGGTTGGTATTGAATTTGGCGATGATCGGTAAAGGGGTTCTTTTTAAAAAAAATTTGGAATTTTTTCAGAAATGTCCGTGGTTGCTCTAACTTCCGCAAATATTGAGATATCGGGCTGTTTTTTTTTTTTTTTTTTAATCGATAGAGTATCATTCAAGGAAGGTTGGTATTGAATTTGGCGATGATCGGTAAAGAGGTTCTTTTTTTTTTTAATTTTGAATTTTTTAAGAAATGTCCGTGGTTGCTCTAACTTTTGCAAATTTTGAAATATTAAGCTATTTCTAATTTTATTATATTCTTCAGTCTTTTCTACCCCTATTTCATACTAGCTTTTCGGCCCGCGCTTCGCGCGGGCCTCGAAGCTATTATATTTTCGGCCCGCGCGAAGCGCTGGCCTCAAATAGATCTACCTATATATTAATTATATATGCTTTAAACTCACCCATTAATTTGGAACACTAAATTTGATATTTTTTCTTCTTAAACTGTAATCTACATCTTGTCTATATTTAGGGGAGCGACATCATTCTTTGGTTTACCCTTGAAACTTGGTGACATTTATGAGTATATGTTCGGCTCAGAAGTTCGAGCGGAAACTTCGAATCGAACATATACTCATAAATGACACTAAGTTTCAAGTTAATCAGTTTCTCACATTCTATATAGATAAGTGATGATTTCAATCAATATATGATATAAATTTTTTCCCCGAGAAGTCGTTTATCTTAAAGGAGTTCCATAAGGAATCGGGTTTAAAAAATAAGGAATTAAAAAAATCGGTTTCCAGAAAAGCGGTAACAATACGAATATAAACTGTCTGACCGCGAACTATTTCATCGCTCGCGGTCAATTTCTGGAAACCAATTTTTTTTTTTTTTTTTTATAAAATTACATGTACATCTTATACACTTTTTAAGCAGAAATCGGTAATCCCTTCACCGATCCTCGCTAAATTAAATAACAATCTTCCTTTAATGATACTCTATCCATCAAATAACTTAGGATAGATTGAAGCGAATCGGATTAATATAAGTTTTAAGACAATTTTCGTTAGTGTTTTATTTTAAACGAGCTATTTTATCGTGCTAATTAGTAATCCTTTTCGGTCTACCCTATACATTTTTTAGGCAGAAATTGGTAACCCTTTCACTAATCTTCGCCAAATTCAAAAGAACCTCCCTTTAATGATTCCTTATATATAAGATTACATGTATGACTTATAGACTTTTTAGGCAAAAATTGGTAACCCCTTCACCGATCATTGCCAAATTCAACACCAATCTATCTTTAATGATACTCTATCTATATAAAAAAAAGTGTGCAAGTAGAAACTTGCACATTGCTTCCTCATAGTTTTTAAGTGTGCAAGTAGAAACTTGCACATTGCTTCCTCATAGTTTTTAAGTATGCAAGTGGAAACTTGTTCATTGCTTTCTCATAGTTTTTAAGTGAGCAAGTAGAAACTTGCACATTGCTTCCTTATAGTTTTTAAGTGTGCAAGCAGAAACCTGCACATTGCTTCCTCTATGAGGAAGCCTGTTTTTTTATGCATAATTATTAGTAGATATTTATTAATTTGGCTTCCTCATAGAGGAAGCAATGTGCAGGTTTCTACTTGCACACTTAAAAACTATAAGGAAGCAATGTGCAAGTTTCTACTTGCTCCCTTAAAAACTATGAGAAAGCAATGTACAAGTTTCCACTTGCACACCTAAAAACTATGAGGAAGCAATGAACAAGTTTCTACTTGCACATTTAAAAACTATGAGGAAGCAATGTGCAAGTTTCTACTTGCACACTTTTTCCATTTCCTCCCATTCCTTGTCCACCTCTTCTCCAGTCTCCTCCGCTTCTCCTATTTTCTCTATGAACGCCTTCGTTCCTTCCTCACTCTAAACTCCCCTGCTTCTTTTCTTCCAACCTCTCTTTCTGTCTCTCTCTTCGCACTCTCTTCTTATCACAACTTTCAAGGGATGGTGATCCGAATCTACTCTATCCCCCACCGTCATGTTCACCACCCTCTCTCTTATTTCTCCCTCCCCGATTATATAATCAATTACCGTAGGTCCTCTTCCTCCTGTGAACGTGAATTCACCCTTCTCGTCTCCTCTCAAGTTCCCATTGAATATTTCCCATCCTCTCTCCTCTTATCAGAAGCCTTCCCTCTCTGTCTATCTTCTTATCTTTCGAATTTCTTCCCCCCTTCGTCTCCCCCCTTTATTCCACTCTTCCTCTTCTACACCCCCTCCTTCCATTCCTGTCCTCGCATTAAAGTCTCCCCCAATTATCGTGAACCTTCCTTCCTCTTTATCTTCCATTATTTGCCCCAGTTCCCGCAAGGTCCCGTCCATTTCCTCCTTCCTTGCATACACCCCTACAATTCTCCATCGCTCTCCACCTATCTCTATCCTTTCCACTGTCAGCCCCTCTCTACCTATTACATTTCAGTTCCCTTCTCCTTTAGCTCCTTTCTTATCCCCATTATCATTCCTCCCATCGGTCTCCCTTTTTTATTCTTCCTCTTCGCATATTGCACTCCCCATTCGTACCCTTTTGGCAACCTACCCCTCACTCTTTCCCAACCCTTTTCTCCTATCCACGTCTCCATCAGAACTATCACATCTTCCTTCCTCAACCCCTCCCAAAATTCCTTATCTTTGTTTTCCAATCCTGCCACATTCCAGAATACTACCCTCCAATCCCTCGCCCTCCCCCCGTCCCCGTCTCTTCCAACTTCTCTTCTGCTACTCTTTGTGTCATCCCCTATGTCCTCACCTCCTCTTCCCTCTCCTGCCTCTCCCTCCAATTTCCTCCTTCCCCTTCCCCTCTTCATTTTCTCTCCCGCTCTCACTTCTTCTATTACCCTTTTCGTCCTTTAACACTCCCTCTTCTTCGTCTCATCTCCACCAAATATTCTCTATCCTTATCCTCCTTGTTTTAATCCACGCTTTTCTTCCCTCTCTTTCCTCCCTTCTCGCTATCTCTCTTAGCTTCCAATTCACCTTTCTTTCCTCCCACGTCAAATCCTCTGTAATTCTCTTCTTTCTACCCTTCAGACTCTTCTTTTTCTCCATCACCTCCCACTTTTGCTCTTCGTTTTCAAATTTCATTAGCACCATTTCCCTTCCCCTTTCCGCATCCCCCCCTATTCTCTTTATCTCTATAGCCTTCGCTTTAACCCCTATTCCCTCCAATAACTTTTCTGCCTCCTCCCTCCTTCCCCTCTCTCCCACCTCCAACCCTCTTATCACAATATTCCTTCTTCTTTCCTCCTTCTCCTTCCTTTCCAGTCTTCTCTCCACCACCCTCATTCTCTCCTCCACCTCCTCCCTTCCGTTTCGTATCTCCCCCTTTTTCTCCTCCTTTCTCCCTTCTACTTTCTCCTCCAACCATTTTAGTCTTTCCTCCACTTTTTCCTTTTCCTTTTTTTAGTTCTTCCCTCTCCTTTCTCCATCTCTTCTCTTGCTCCTTAAACTCCTTTCTCAGTTCCTCTATCTCCTCTCTTCTCTTCCTTCCCTGCTCCTTGAAACCCTCCCTTAGCTCTCCCATCAAGTTCCTGAAATCCTCTCTCATCTCATTCATTTCATTTCTCAATTCCCTGATTACCTCCCCCAGCTCCTTCTCACCTATCTCCGATTCCGATTTAGGAGACCTTGCCGTCTTCTTGCTTCTCTTGAAAATATCTCCCCCCCCCCGCTCTTATCTAATTCCTCTCTCTTTTTTTTCCATATATCGTCTAAGCTTTCACTTCTTCCCCTTTCCTTTACTCTACTAAAAATCCCTTTCTTTCCCTCCATCACGCTTTCCTTCTCCTCGCTCATCTCTATGATCTCTACCTGGGGGTCGATTGTGTATCTTTGTCGAACATTCTCACTTTTCACACTTTCATCTCACCGCCATCTCACGGGAAGGAATACGCGCGATTGGCTATGATCCAAGTGAAAATATGACATCCCTATGCTCACGTGAGCGAACTTCACGCGGCCATCCACGGCGGTATTGCCAAATCGCCATTTGTATCTTTTTTTCGTATATTATCGTATATTATTGTGCATGATTATCGTGTTTTATCGAATATACGACTATTACAATGAATGTCACTGAAAAACAAAAAGTATGCATAATTCGTTTTATGCAACGGTATCCTGATTTTGGTCGTGGTCGTTTAAGATATAACGGTGAAAATAAACGAAAAATTGTAAGTGTTATGAATGACAATTAGATCTATTACAAATATATTTTTTTATAAGTAGTATTATTATAAATTTTATTTGTGTATGTCATTTATATTGTTTAAACATTTGTAGGATGAACTTTGGGAAAAATTATCATTATCTTTAAACACAGCAGGATATGGACCACGGAAGACAGCAAAGGAATGGGCTAAGGTAATTTTTAATATATTACACAGTACTTATGAATATGTAAGAGCTTATAACTTAATAATATATAAGAACTTTTATCAAACAAAGACATGAAATTACAAATAAGAATTTTGGCTTACGATATAACCTATAAATGCAACTTATTCTCTTTTATACATTATAGTAAGAACAAGCCCATTATCTCTTCTTTCATATTTTTGTTATAACTGTGTAACAAACTTTCAAACAACCTATGTTTATACATTTATTTCTTAATTGTGGCCATACATCATATTATAGTTTGATTGTTAAACCTGGAACTTATTGTGTGTGTGTGTGTGTGTGTGTATAGAGTTGTATAAATAAGTAATAAGTTCCAGCAAAAAAAATATCTGTCATTTTAATATTTATCATCAGTTTTGGGACACTGTATATATTTACTTTTTAACTATGTAACTATGTAAAATTATTATTTATTGCTTATCGTATTTCTTGTAGACGTGGAGAGACTGGAAATCTAATACCTTAAAAAAGGTGGCAAAGCACAAGCAATATATGATGGGGACAGGTGGCGGATCACCAAAAGATTTGCAATTATCTGCAACAGAGGACGCCTTAATAAAGTTTTTAACACCAGATGCTAGTGGTTTAAGAGATATTCCAGAAGGTGGATTTACAGATGTAATGCCAAGTTATGATAATAATAAAACTCTCAGTTCATCTACTTCATCATATAACATTCAAGAAAAACAAGACGAAACAGAAGATACATTTTTAAATGATATTTCCAATGATGAACTTTTGGAATCATATGAAGCACATTCTCCTATACAACAAAATAAGCAGCATATGGAATCAGTATCTATGTTATCATCAAATACTAATATGCAGAATATACGCAATATACATGCAATACAGAGAAAGCGTAGTATTGAGCCAAATACAAAAGTGAAGAAATATGATGAAACATTTGCTTCATCATTACATAACGTACAGAATGTACACCAAAATAAAGAAAATTGGGTATTTATACAAGATCCTTTTTAAACACGCGTTATAATATTATTTTTTTTTATAAGTATGGATTAATATAGATTTAATTTTATTGTATTTAATTAAATTATTTATAGGAACAAGATAGTAAAACAACTTGTGAAACAACTGTTTCTTTAGATGATACAGAGAAATATATTACAAAAGAAAAATATATTACAAAACGTTCAGAAGGTATACTAAATTTTTTAATAAAATATATCTAAATATTATTTTTTAATTACTTTTTTATATTATTTAGGTGCAAAGAAACCACGGCTTATGGCAACAGCAATTAACTTATTAGAAAAGAAATCAACTTTATCTGAGAATATTAAACAAGAAATGTTGGATTTGAAAAAAGAAAAGTTAGCATTGAAAAGAGAAGAAGTAAATACCTTTAAAGCAATTTTGCAGCAACTACAAAATATGAATGACAACGTGACATCTTTGCGAGAAGACTTATGTGGACAATACCTGACAACAGATGTTCAAGAGGTTGAAGATGAGGTTCAAGAGAGTTGTCTCTCTCCTTAAACTAACCACAGATACATCGTCAATTCTGTGATGTATGCATACATTATTATTTTTACTTATATACTACAGTTTATTTAGTTGAAGTATTAAGTATACATTGTTTGGTTTGCTCGTTTTTTTAGTTTATTTGTTCTGTTTAGTTTATTTGATTTATATTAATGAAATCAAATACAGAACATGAAAACTGGAGAGTAGTCTAATGCATATTATATTTTTGTAAAACACAAAGTCAAATATGTGATATCTATTACTGTGATCACATCTTGAGTTTAAGTTAGATGAGACTGAGTGTTACAATTTATTACTCCAGTTAATATATTTTTATACGCTTAACAAAGTTTGATATTCCAGATACATTAGAAATAATATACGTCGCATATTATTAATTAAAAAGAATAGTCGTATGCATAAATATTTTTGTTAAACACAACGTCAGATATGTGATATCTATTACTGTGATCACATCTTGAGTTTAAGTTAGATGAGACTGAGTGTTACAATTTATTACTCCAGTTAATATATTTTTATACGCTTAACAAAGTTTGATATTCCAGATACATTAGAAATAATATACGTTGCATATTATTAATTAAAAAGAATAGTCGTATGCATAAATATTTTTGTTAAACACAACGTCAGATATGTGATATCTATTACTGTGATCACATCTTGAGCTTAAGTTAGATGAGACTGAGGTTGTTGAGATTTATGACTTCAGTTAATTGATACATTTTTATATGATTAAGAAAGTTTATTGATATTCTAGATACATTAGAAATAAAAGTATACGTTGCATACATATTATTAATGAAAATAAATATTACTTTAAATATTCTGTTTTTATTACAAATGTATATTAAGAATCTTATTACTAAACTATCTGTACAGCAGTATATGCATATGTATGTTTAAAATAAAGAACTATTCAAAATACCATCTAACAATATTTCTTCGTATTTGTTCAGCATCATTTTCATTAACATCATTACATGGTATTGGTGCTTCTTGATCTATGTCTTCTAAGTATATTTCATTTGGTGGAATCCTCCATTTTACAGCAATATTGTGTAGAACACAACATGCATTTACAATATGAGCTAAAAAAAAGAAATACGATAATAAATACTAAAAAACATTGTTTTTTTTTTAGAGGAAATTATGCTTAATACCTGCAAATTCTGGTTGATAATGCAATGCCCTTTCTTTTCGTAAACATCGCCATCGGCCTTTTAAAATGCCTATACATCTTTCCACAGCACATCGTGCTATTGTTATATGTTGTGTATATCTAAATTCTGGAGATCCCATAGGTGCATTTAAGATTGGTTTTAACAGAAAAGGCATAAGCGGATATGCAGAATCTCCTATAACACATATTAAAACGCATAATTTTATAATATGAAATCATAAAAAATGAGTAAATCTATTAAATAATACTATGTAAATATATAAGTCAATAATATATTATTACCTATAAGCCATGAACCTCTTTCGCCTGCTTCCTGCTGTCTTTGTAAGTGATGGAACAAACGCGAAGAACGAAAGACTCTCGAGTCATGCGTCCTTCCTCCATGCATCGCATTTACCGCTAATATTTCATTGCTGTATGAAGACACCTAATATAGAAAGATATAAATATAAATTATTGTATTTCTATTTGCAATAACATCGCATTTATTATTATTACTAAGCATTTCTTATCGTTCTTATCGTGCATATTATCTTTACTTTATATGTTATATTATTTTATACGTACAAGCATCACATTTAAGGAATGATATAACTTCCTATTAATAAATAAGTGTTCTCGCTCAGTTTGTGGAGGAAAGATAGCTATATGACTCCCATCAATAGCTCCAATTACTCCTGGAAATCCAGTTTTTTCGAAAAATCTGATATTAAAGATAAAATATTAAATTTCAACAATTTTTATATAAATATAATAAACTTTATGTGTATTGTTCATATACTTACTCTTCTTTAATTTGTTGTTTTCTTCTATCTGATGTTGGAAACTTAATCCATTGTCCCATAATTCTGTTAAATGCATTTATTGTAGCATGAATAAAAACGGAGATTGATGTTTGACTCATGCATGACAAAAAATCCTGCCCGACTTTTCTTTGATAAGAACCAGATGCGAGAAAATGAAGTGTTGCAAATATCTAAAATTATAACAATTAAAAATATGAATAAAATAGAAAAAGAAAAAATTAGGAAGCTATACTTACTTGCAAATATTGAGGAATTGCTGTTGTTCTTTTTGGAACTGGCATAAAATTTATTAATTCTTCTATTAGTTGTTGAGTTGCTACCTTGGGCAATCTTAACATATATAAATATTGTATTATGTATAATATATGTGTAACACGATAACAATAAAATATATAATATAAGATTATTACAAATACATATAAATAAATTACTTAATTTATGTGTAAATTATACATAAATATGTTGCATATAAATTATATATTATAATATTACACATATGTAAATTATGTGTAAATTATTCTGCACATGTGTAATTGTAATATATAACATTGCAATATATATAAAATTGTAATATATAACAAAATATAATTTGCTTTTATCTTACCTATACAGTTTGAGAAATGAACTGTCTGGGATATCAAACGGATTTTGAGTATCCCTTAACCTTCTTCTTATTAAATTTAAATTATTTTGCCGCTCCTTATTCATATTTCTTTCTTCTTCTTCTTCTTCTTCTCCCATCAATAACATAGCAACGACATAATCCATCTTTTAGCTTTTAGCATCTGTTTTCTATTGCTGACTGACTGCACCAATATTTTCGACACAATTTGGCGTTATTCGACACAAAATTTCTTGTCGAGTAATCTCACGTGAAATATCCCGCACTTTCACTATGGTGAAACTTACCCAATCAAGAAAATGCTCACTTTTGTCATTTTCACTAGGTTTCGAGATACACAATCGACCCCCTGTTCCTCTGCTCACTTCTCCCTCTATACTCCCTCTACTCTATGCCCGCTCGTGCGCGCGCGCGCCGCCGTATCTTCCTGGCTCTGTCCTGTCGCCTCTCTACACAAACTTTCGTCTATGCCGTACCCGTCACCTGTCCCTTACTTTCCTTCCCTTTATCCCTTTTTATCTATTCCTCTTCCTTCTCTGCTCTTTCACCTCCTCGCTCTCGCACATTATACCATCGATTTATACCTCACATCTATAACATTAACCATAGATTTTCAGTATAAACAGTGACTATCGAAACACAGTAATACTTAACCCCGTACTCTTATGTTTGAATATATAATTCTGTATGAAATAAACAGGGTGATTTATTTCGTGTGCTAATCATCTCCGCTATAATTATCTCAGAAAATATTGATTTATTGGAAAAATGTTTCAGATAAAAGTTGGAGGGTTCAAAGAGGACCAATAGACAATTTTATTAGATTTTGGGTCCGGGACCTGTGTTAAACCCAGTAGAATCCAAGCCAAATTATTTAAATAGAAACCCTTTTTATTGCATCATCTTTTTCTACTAATTAATATGAACAACTTTTGTCTGAAACATTTTTTTATTTGCCTTATACTTTTTGAGATATTCAAGGAAAACTTGGTAATTCTTTCAATATTTTGCTTACAATATTTCAATAAACGTTTGTCGAAGGGAAAAGTGGAACAGGACTTTTTGACTTGATTTGGTCTCAAGAATATACTGTTGCAATAGTATTTCAATTTTTTTAAATAATTGTGTACACATGAAAGCTCCAAGGAAATGTATACACAAATAATTAAAGAAATTGGGGTATTATTGTAATAGCATATTCTTGAGACCATATCAAGTCAAAAAGTCTTGTATCATTTTTCCCTCCGACAAACATTTATCAAGATATTATAAGCTAAATATTTAAAAAAATTACCAAATTTTTCTTCAATATCTCAAAAAGTATAAGGCAAATAAAAAATGTTTCAGACAAAAGTTGTTTATATTAATTAGTAGAAATAGATTGTTAACGAGCTATCGAAGGACTATAAGAGAGAGTGAGAGAGCGATATTACCTGAGATATATATGTTATTCATATAATTATTTTGAACAGTTCTTTCACATATGAGTGCGCAAACGGCAGCACAAAATATCAATACATAAAATTATAGAATTAAAATACATATCAATAATGAAATTATATAAATAGAGTCTGATAAGTCAAACAGGAAGTTTTTATATATGTTAAATAATATTTCAATCGTATCAATTTTTATCATATAATTCTGGTTTCTTAATTATGTTTAATTGAAGAAGAATAAATCAGACAAGTGGAATATCATTTAATCACGTAAGAAGTTAAACCATAAATTAATTGAATTTGAAGAAACAATGGAATTTATAATTGAACATTAGTTCGAAGGACCATGTATACTGACATTACATCTTATCAGACTATATCTCAACGTATCAAAGTATAGAATTATTAAATTATCACATCAGAGCATGCACATCATTAAAGTATCACATCAGAGCATGCACAATATATCAATTCATTACATCAAAGCATACATCTTATATCTATGATTCACGCAGACGAATCATTGAGTATTCTAATTAATCTCGTTGATTAATTTTACAGTTATCAAAAGGAGATGATAATGTTTGAACTCAATATGTTGAATAGATATTAAATGAAATGCTTGTGGAAGTTATTACAATGAGAGCATCATTACTTGAGTAATGACAATCGTTTGATAAGTTATAAATTATAATAAAGGAATTAAACGGCTTTAATAAACGTAAACTATAATAAAGAGAACGTCTTGTTCTGGAAAGGTCTTTGTAATGAGAATTCATGCGCATGAATCGTGCTCGAATCGTCGATTGAGCGAAGTTTCTGAAACCAAGAGAGTTATGTCTCAAACTCGTCTCAGGTTTCGTTGAAACGCTAATAAATACCTGTATGCAGGTTGCACGGTTCGTACAACAGACAGAGAGAAGAACTCTCGGAGATAGCTAGTGTCGTGTCGGCACTAGCTCCAAGCTCTGTGATGTCATGTCGGCATCACATCTTTCCTTCACATCATTCACCATGAATGATAACGACACGTCGTCGTTGCTATGAGAGATTCCAATAGATTGCTGGCAATGATTAACCGCCCGCCATGAGAGATTCCAATGGATTGCTGGCAATGATCCTCCGTCTTTGTATGAAGGAGACAACAAATATGGCCGGAGCGATGCGTTGTTGCTAAGCGGAGAAGATCCCTGGCTGTTTCTCGTCGTGACTTGTCGTTTACAATCGGGATTTGATGGCTTAATAGCGCTTGCAAAGCAGCTATCACTATCTCTTACAATGTATTCACTTAATTAAATTAGTGAACTCAACGTTACAAAAGGAGGATGCCCATTTCCTTATGGCGCCTGGGCCATCAGCGTCCAAGGTCAAACAGGGTGCCAAACGATAGATCTCATCGAGTAGATCAAAAGTCCTGCTGGGCTCAAAAAAATCCAACATGGCGTTTTTGAGTTACAAGCCAAAAAGTGCTAAGTGTAAAAGCTGTCAGTTAGCTCCATTCTGGAAGAACCAACTGCTAATGGCAGTTGACTATGCTTTATTTTATCACGATGGAGATCATTATCTACTTTCTGAGTCATATAATGATCCTCAACATTAGGAGAGGAGAATACTTGAACAGTTTAAAAATGCTTTATTAATATTCTTTGATAAAGTGCACTGCACTCTACACAAATAGAGCAATTAACCTTACATAAAGGTAAATGATCGATTCTTTGCAGCTCAAAGCGCAAAGTAAGCGGAATTGAAATATGTATGAAATATTAAAAAACATCAGATATTCTGGTTAGTTTCCTTAGTACATCATATGTTTTCTTTATGAACAGTAACGGTGATGGCTTCTACTTCTGTTTTAATACATTAGAACTCATAATCGAAGCAATGATATGCTTTTTATTCATAGAAAGCCATATTGAGTACTAGAAGGTGTTTTTCGCAAATATCTCAAAAACTCCATGTTGGATTTTTTTGAGCCTACTAAGACTTTTGCTCTACTAGGTGAGATCTATCGATTGGTGCCCTACTTGGCCCTGGACGCTCATGGCCCAAAATGGGCATCCTCCTTTACGGAACTCTAGTAAACACGTGTTACTTGCTTGAACGTTAGAGAGATAATGGCCGAAACCGAGACGCAGAAAAACGATCGTCACTTCGTCTTCTTCGTCGTGAGACTCAGAAGTCGGAAGTGCGCCCTTGACGACAACAACAAGCGCCGCTTGTTTCTGACGACACGAGTCGTTGTATACCAACATTATCGACCGACCTTGGTGTCGGTATGGTAGCTCTCTGCCTCTCCTCGCGATCGTACTTTACGCGGTTATTTTAAACATAGATAATATAATAAAAAATAAGAGTTTTTATTTAAAAACTTGGACCCTACTGGGCTCAACATAGGTCCCGGACTCAAAATCTAATAAGATCATCCATTATTTCTCTTTGAACCCTTTTATCTGAAATATTTTTCCAATAAACCAATACTTTCTGAGATAATTAGTGGAGATAATTGGTACACAAAATAAAACTCACCCTGTGTAATCAGATATAAATAATAATTACAGTTTTTGTATTATGTTATAATGTTACGTCACTCTTTATCAGTGGAAATGCATACGGTGCAGAGTAGCAGTTTTAAAGAAGAAAAAGATAGAAAGATAATATCAATATTATTTTAATATTGTATGTAACAATACTGTTGCGAATCGGAGTTGTGCCGGCTCCATGTCCGCGTTTTGTGCTCGCTCGAGGTGATGCGACACGCGATACTCACGTGTTCGCTTCGGCCCTCCCCCCGGACCGGGTGGATCGAGTAGCTTGATCGGGGGAAGGGTGGTGGGCGAGCCATGAGTGCGAAGGACCGGATTCATTGCCTCGATTTTGGAGAGTACGTTTCGGAGTTATCATATTATCGCAAGAAACCGTTCACAGCCGCGCCCCTCGCATACGCATTTTTTTGTACAATATGTTAGCCGCTGATCGGCTAAGGGTATCGAGTTCCGTTTGCGAGCGTGCAAGGAATGAATCAACACGTGTGATTTCCAATTAATGTCTGTATTTGATAAATGGGCTTGATCTACACAAGGTGTCTCTTCTTCTCGAGTTCCCGCCTTGCGGTTCGTTTTCAGGAAATCGTAGGTGTTTCGACGCGACTGCTAGCTGTTCTTCGACCGACTGCCTGGCATGCCGATTCGGCGGTCTTTTATAGTCTTGCGACCGAGTCCAGTTGCTAACTCGGGACTTCCGAGTTAGCGCAGAATTCTCGTTGCCAACGCCTCGCGCTGGCCTTCGCGTCAGCGGTTTCGGTCGCCCCGGAATCCGCGCTTCGGTTTCCGGTATCGACTTGCATCGGATGATCGCTCGTCCGATGCAATCGTCAGGAGTTTCGGCGGAAGTCATATTCGACTTCTGTCGCTAAGGTCGAATTACCTATATCGTTGTGCGCTCACAACATCCCTCCCCCCGCGGAAAAAGAAAAACGTAGTTTTTCGTTTATTTATGTGCGTTTTTCTTTTTCTTGAGAGGTTACAATCTAGGTTTCTTATACTATTTTACATGATTGTTTTGGTATTATAAAATTTTTTTTAGTGGTCCCTTCTTTTTTTGATTACATAGATGATTACAGCTATGATACTTATTACTATTACAATTGTGATTGTGGAGCCTACGGATATATAATATTTTTATTCGTAAAATGTTCGGTTGGTTATTTTCCATTTCCTTTTTGATTTCTTCTATATTCAAGCTTAATTTTATTAATTCTGTCGGATCCTTGATTATTGGTTCCAAATTTATTTCCTTATCGGATTCTATTTTATTGTTTATTGTTATACTTTTTCCTATTGTGTCTGTTACGTTAAATTCTGGTAAATATATTTTTACATTTTTATTGTACACTCGATTTTTGGTCTCTAGATATATATCTGGTGTAGTTAATCTACAACTGTCGCGTAATGTGATTTTTCCGGTTTTCTCTATTTTTACTTTATTTTCTGGCAATTCTTTGCATTGAATTATTATGTCGGTTGTTTTTGGAGTGGAAAATAACCATGTCTGAGGTTCTGATACTGCAATCCAGAGTGTTACATTTGAGATTATGTGGCGCTGTTTTCGGTTTTCTATATATCTCGACGTTTTTATGAAGAGTTGTATTTCAGTCGGCGCATTCGCAGTTATAAAATAGACGGGGAGATTTTGAGCGCAAGTGAATTTGGTATTATCTCGCGTACATTCATTTAAATCGCTTTCTTTTAAAATTATATAATTGTGATTTTCTCGATTTATTCCTAGTAGGGTATGAGAGGGTTCTAGGAGTGTGAAAACATTATGGTCATTGTGTATCGGTACAGGAGTGATTTTTATAATTTCGTATGTTGGGTACGCTATCAATGGGAATACGAGAATAGTATATATGTTCGAGTTATCGTAATACGCGTTTACATTTAGATACTTTTGGATAGAATTCCAGTTTTCTGCTTGTATTTTGAATGGAAAGTTTAATCCTCTGTCTATGTGTGCGGTTGCTTCTCTTAGTTCTACGATTATTTTTTCGATCGGGAGCACGCGCGTTAATAAAATATTGTGGTTTGCGTGAGTCAGATAGTCTGTAATGTCGTTTATGTCTGTCGTGAGATCATTCAAATAGCGTTTAATATTAATAGTTGTTCGTCTATTCCCTCTCGGTACATAAGCTGTTCTTCTAGTTTTCTTGTAACGTTAGCCATCAGATTTTCGTTATATGATAGTGTTTTTTCTAGTTTCTCAATATGACCTATTGTAGCATTAATGATTTTCAATTGATTTTTCGTCGCGTGTTGCAATGTTTGTTGTTGGTTATTTAGTAACTGTATTTGCTCATTTATGATTTTCGCGTCTTCAGCATCCATGGTGCCAAATAATGTTTTACTTATTTGTCCTACAGCATCGATCAGGCCTCGTTTACTCAGGGGTGATCGGTAAATGGTTTGTAGTTGCCCTAGGTTGCGTGTCATTTTACTATTTTCTCGTCTAATCGTTTGGAGGGTGATTTGGCACGTATTTTTTATGCTTTTAATGGCATGGTTGCAGATTTCTTCGATGCGTGCTAGGTTTTCTTGGAGTTGTTGATGTCTTATATTTAATGCAGTTACGTCTATGCGTATTGCCATTTTCCATGTTGCCTTTGTTTGCTGTAGCTGTCCGATTTTCTCGTAATATATGCCAGGCTCGGCAGTGAACGTTGTCATCTCGTACGGTAGTTGCTCTGATTTTGTTTCATTTGCGAGATGTAGGATGATAGTTAGCCTGTAATATGAATAAGTTCTTGGAGATATTCTATTTATCTTTTACTTTATGCTGACTTAATCTGTCAGCGAGAGTCGTTTCTTTTAAGTAGCGCGTTTCGCGTTAGTCCACTGCTGCCTTTTGAGTGGTACTTAACGTTTAACCTGTGGAGTGTATATATATAAAAAAAATGAGGTGCTTTAGGTGCGACAGGTATTTCGCACCTTCTACTTGTGATGCGTGCCTACGCACGTATTGGTTACAAGTAGGTCGAGCTCCTCGGGCTCCCGGCGCCCCTGCGAGGGGACCGGAGTCGCCAGAATCGCCTCCTCCTCTCTATGAGGATGCGATTCGGCAGGACATGCGGGTGGCTCAGGCTCCCCGTGCCCAGACTACTGAGTCGGAGATACCGGGTTCGCCGCCTCCTTTCTATGAAGGGGCGATTCGGGCGGAAGTGCCACCCCTGCGGGTGTTTGTGAATGTGGCCACCGGAGCGCGGGAGGTCGCCCGCGGTTTTCGGCGGATTTTGACTACTAGGTGAGTACTTGTTAATTTTCTCTCTTTTTTTTTTTTTTTTTTTTTGCTTATTTTGCTTCTGCTTTGCCCGTGTGCTTCTTATTCCTCGACTAACGCTTTCAATCGGTTCGCGTGAACACGTAGCGTCTTTCGTTTAATTTAATCGTGTAATTTACGTCGTTGTGCTTTTCCAAAATTACATATGGTCCTACCCATTGCGAGTCGAGCTTCTTTGAGCGGCCTCGTCGTATCGTTTCGTCATAAAGTAGTACTTTATCGCCTACTTTGAAGGTTGCCTTCTTGCTTTTTTTATCAAACTGTAGTTTCGATTTCGCTTTTTCGTCCTTCGTATTTTCTCTTGCGATTTGATTCGCTGCGCGGATTCGCTCTCGTAGTTCTTTTGCGTAATCCTCGTATGAATATGTTAATTTCGGCGGTTTTGTTAGGGCCGTCGGTAGGTCAGGTCGGTGCCCGTAGACCAATTCGAAAGGTGTGAACCCGGTAGTAGAGTGTGGCGTCGTATTATATGTAAACATCGCGTAAGGGAGCCATTCGTCCCAGTCAGTTTGGTCGTCATTAATATAATGTCTCAGGTATTCGGCGAGAGTGCGATGCGATCTCTCTAGTGCGCCATTACTCTCAGGGTGATACGCCGTTGTTTGAATCTTTTCAATTTTTAACAATTTGCACGTGTTCTTGAACATCTCGCTTGTAAAGTTCGTGCCTTGATCCGTGAGAATTTTCTCCGGAATTCCGTGTTCCAGCACGATTTTTGTTATGAATTCTTTGGCGATAGTTCTGGCTTCTTGATTTTCGATCGGTATCGCCTTGCTGAATTTTGTTAAATTATCCTGAAACGTCAGAATGTATTTGTTTCCTTGATTTGTAATTGTTAACGGACCGACGATGTCGAGAGCGCATTTTTCAAATGGTCGTTCCGGCGTGTCCGTGATGACCATTGGCATCTTCGTTTTCTGCTTAATTTATTTTTTTGGCAGTATTCGCATCTGCCGATGTAAGTCTCGACATCCTTTGCTATACCTTTCCAATCGTGTTGCAATCGGATTCGGTCTAAAGTGCGTGTTACTCCTTGGTGCCCTCCGATAGGCGAGTCGTGATACTCGTATAGTATCTGTTTCTTTTCCTCCTCCGAGTATTCTCGGGGCGCATCTTCTTCTTCTTGCTGCATCGTATGCACAGCTGACGCCTCTGTTATCGGGTTACGGCTTAATGCGTCGGCGTTTAGGTTGCTTTTCCCTGCCTTGTGTATGATTTCATAATCATACTCCTCTAATTTAAGCCTCCATCTAATTAGCCTTGAACCAGGATCGGTAACGTTAAATAACCAGATCAATGGTTTGTGATCGGTTATTATCTTAAATCTGACGCCATAAGATAGGGTCGAAAATGCTTGACTGCCCACACGATGGCTAGCAGTTCTTTTTCCGTCGTGTTATAATTCTGTTCCGCCTTTGCATAAAACGCGGCTGGCGTACGCTATCGTCGTCTTGCCGACTACTCCCTGTGAGAGATAGCTCCTATTGCGAATCTGACGCGTCTTGTCCGTCACTATAAAGTCTTCTACTAAAGTCGGGATAATTTAACACCGGCGCGGTTGTTAATTTTTCCTTTATAATTCAAACGCGTTTTGCTGCTCTATGACCAAGTAAATTTTCTCCTTTTCTAGTGAGCTTGGTCATGGCTTGGCTAGTTTCGAAAATTTTCGATGAATTTTCGGTAGTACCCGGTAGCCTATGAACGACTGAATGTCTTTCAGTTTTTTATGAGTCGGAAACTCCTTGACGGCTATTATTTCGACGGGTCCCGCGAGATTCCTTTTTCCGAAATCACGGTGACCCATGGTACACGACTTCCTTCCGTAGGACGCGCATTTACTCGGTTTCAACTTTAGATTGTATTTCGAGTCTGATTAGCACGGCTATATATCTTCTGATATGTTCCGTTAGCGTCGCCCCGTATATGACGAGTCGTCCGATATACACAAACATCTTAGCCCTAGCAGGCCGGCCAGCACCGCTTACATTAGCCGCTGAAATGCTGCCGGTGCGTTTTTCAGACCAAAGGGCATGCGATTAAATTCAAAGTGCCCATCCGGAGTGGAGAGGCGGTTTTTGCCTTTATGGTCTTTATGCAGGGGATTTGGTGATACCCCGAGGCCAGATCTAAAACGTAAAAAATATTTCGCGTTACCTAATTGGTCTAAAATGTCGGTTATGTTCGGCATGGGAGGAATCTCCCATGGTGAGATCATTCACTTTCCGAAAATCAATACCACGCGAAACTGCACTTTTCCGGATTGCGTCCGGTTTCTTAAGGACGACTATAATCGGTGCGTTCCAATGACTTGTGCTCGACTGATTATGCCGTCTTCGAGCATCTTTTCTATTTGCTTCTTCACTTCGGCCTTATGCTTCTCGGGTAACCGATATGGTTTCACATTTACGGGCGCGCTACCCGGCCGGATATTTATCTCGTGCTCTATTGC
>JASTWL010001777.1:0-22280 GCA_035220575.1 Temnothorax rugatulus | reverse complement strand
ATAAATAATGAACACATTTTGTAGATTACATGTGTAGTCTACTACACAAGTCACTTACCATACGTGTAGTATATTACACATATAATGGATTACACGTGTAGTCTACTACACAAGTCACTTACCCCACGTGTAGTATATTACACATATAGTGGATTACACGTGTAGTGGATTTCACACTTCATGAATAGACGTGTATTCCATATTACAGGGATTTCACGCACTAAAGTAATTACAGCGTGTAATAACTACAGATTATTGTGTTCCTTTCTGTGATAACTACAGGGGGTCCTGTAGTAACTACACAAGTGTAATATTTACTGGCTGTAGTTTCTTTCCGTAAGGGATATAAATAAACATATCAAAAAATGTTTATGATCCATACAACATATACAATATAATAAGATATAATAAATACATACCTAGATGGGTAAAATTGAAATTGTACATGAGGATGGAGGCATAGATGGGCGGAAGCGATAATGGCCGCGTCGCACTCTCCGGATCGAATCAGCTCGTAAGCTTTCACTACCGCAACGTTACTTGAACTACATGCAGTATCAATATTATGCGATTGTCTAGTAACGCCGAGCCAGTAAGAAATTTGATTGGCCATGAGAGAAATGTTGCTTACAATCATAGATAATCCAGCAAACTCATCACAATACATGTTTCTGAATATACTTAGAGTATTAAAATGTATAAATGATAAGTTAAATGTATATTTTTAAAACTATTAAAACCATTGTACAATTTTTCTATATTTTACATAGCAATAAGACAGATTTTCATATTTGCAACAAGAATTTTACATATAGTTATTATTTGTTTAAATAAATTTCTATTAATTATATATAATTGTATATAATAATTAAACATATCTCACTTCAGGTTTATAAACTAAATGCGATCGAGTCTCAGACGCAGAAATTGCTGTAAGAACACTCGTTCTTGTTTCCCGTAATTCTTTTGGGTTTATACCCGCATCGATAATTGCTTCGTAAGTATGCTCGAGTAACATTCTAGTCAGAGGATCCATTATATGAGCTTCTGTTGCAGGTATATTGAAAAATTCTGAATCGAATTTCTCGATATTGTTGACTTTACCGATTCGATGGGGCATATTATAAGCTATATAAAAAATAAATATACTAAAAAGTAACAAGTAAAAGGAGGCTTTGACAGTACAATGCGGTTGACAAAGCGTACGTTAACATAAATTAACGTTATAATAACTAATATACAATTATACGGATATTTCGGCTTTGTTTTGAATAGTCAGAGCTTCAGCTTTGACAACTGAATCAAAATAATCTTACACTCTCCAACGAGAAATAATTTCAAAATTTGATGGTCTAAAAGTAGTATAATCTGCGAGAAAATTCAAGTAAAACTTAGAGCCTTCGCACAAGATGGCTCTCGTATTGTAACGTAGCGTAACGTAACATGGATCAACGCACAAGAAACGTATTCAATTACGGCGTTGTACGTGTCTTGTGCATTGACTCACGTTATGTTACGTTACATTACCAGACCAGAGTCTTGTGCGAAGGCTCGTAGCCTATCCCTATAATATCATAGTTTATAATATAATCGAATTAGAAATAACAGTCGGAACTTCAACGACAAAAGAAGTAAATTAAATCACCTATAAGTTCATAAAATGCGAAAATGAGGTCATATTTTATAAGAATACTTATATAACATTGGAGAACACGGATATTTTGTCAGGACACAATGGCAACTGATTCTGATAGATTTTTTTTCCGTAGAATCCGAATCTGAAAACGAAAATAATGAATTGGCTCTATTTTTTTAAGAAATACGGTGTTTCCGTTGTTTTCCTACAGATGTTCAAAAATGATCAAAAACATGTTTTTTGGCACTTTTGACCCCGTTTATTTAAAAAACCAGAGCCAATTTAGTATTTTCATAGCCAAATTCTTGTTCAGCGGAACCAAATTAGTAAAAAATACCTATTCCCTTAAAAACAATCTGAAAACGATAAGATTTTGTTGACCAGTGTAATATATATACTTATTTCTACATAAAAAATAATAATGTTTTTAAGGATTTATAATATGCATCTGGATCGTTTTCAATTATGATATTAGAAATAACGAAGCCATGAAAATGTTTGAATTAATGAAAGATAATTTATAATTTTCGACATAAATTACGAGGATTGTTTTCGTTATATATGTATACGTAGGGTTACACAATTTTCTTGGATTCTGATATCGTTTTTAAAAATTATTGGATTAGATATTGCAAATCTTTAATCACGATTAATATATACGATAATATAAAACGAATATTTTTCCTAATAAGTTTTGAAAATATATCTTAAGGAGGTTGGTTGCCGTCACATTGCGGTGCAGGCGGCGAGAGGGGACGATTGCCAACTCTAAATAATCAAATTTTTCGACGCGTGAAATAAACGAGTTTTAGCAAATAAATATGTGAAATGCATTTAATTAGCTGTTTCTTAAGGTTTTAAATTAAGGTTTTAAAGTTGTTTGTACAATTAGATAAAATCAAAATACATTGAAATGTGGCAATATGCTGTTTTATTTTTACAATTTCTTGATAACTATCAGTCTTCGTAAAAGTCTTTCCTAAATATGTAAAGAATTATTTGCACCTATTCTCATTAAATTCTTGTCATTTTTAATAGGCTTTCGAGAGTTACATTACAGGTGTCGTAACATTTTTGCTATTGTCGCCCGTGTATAAGAGAAAGATAAGATGAGTTTATCTTCAATAAAATTAATTACTCGACAACCATGCAGACAATTGTCTTCAACTTTGGCATGGACAGATTCCCATATAGACGAATATCCTTCATAAATTTGAACTAATTCTTATCATATTGATTTGAACAACCAACCTCCTTAATGTTAAAAAAAAAATTTATTACAATTATTCCATCGTCCATGATCGCTCGAACCAAGATCCACCTTGTTAAAAAGATTTTCTTGAAACTCTTTTAAATTGTCGCTATTAGGAAATCGGCCAGCAATGCCAGAGATTACGATTTCTTCTTCAGCATCGACGCTGATATACGAGTTCGGTCGATTCATAGTATCTTTATTTTTTCGAAACAGACAAATTCTACAACAAAATGTCATTATTTATTTCTTGAGAAAACAGACATAAATGTAAATTAAAGAAAAGAAAATACAATCAAATACAATTTTTTACATATATACACGTACCAATAGGCAGTGGAAGCACGGCAATTGAAACACTCAAAAGTGAAGTCGAAACTAAATCATATCTCCTCTGCTCCTCTATTTATTGTTTCTGTGTTATATGTATATTATACTTCTACGTACATGATAATGATGAAGCCAATTAAAATTGTAAATAGCTGACGCTTCCGTTATGATATATTTACCACACAATCGTGGAAATTGTTGTGGAATTTGCCAATACGTAATAACATAATGAAGAAAATGTTCTTTATACATTTTACATCAATTATTTTCAATTTAAATAGAGATATACAAGCTATAATATATGCTGGCAAGCGTAAATCTACTTATTGTACGAAACTTGCACGCATACACGCACGCATTGTATTTGTCCTAATTTTGATTTTATTCGGATTCTTTTCACTAATTGAATATTCAATATATTAACTCATAAGTTATAGCCTAAATGGAATAAACTATACTTTAAAACTAATTCAAAGATACGAAGTTACGAATATACGTTTTTTATTCTCGCGTTCTCTGTGTGGAGGTAGGGTTACGCACACAGAATGATAATGACACTCGTAATATCAAAAACGTGTATATTCGTTTAGAGAAAAGAAAAATTTTGTTATAAAGGTCCATTGCGAATATCCCGTGGCAGCGGGCGGAAACGAAGTAGAATCAGAGCGCGCGCATGCGTGCATCCAGTGTACAGTGGCGCTCTCCCACGAGTTCCCTTCCTATCATCAGTGCTGACTCCTAGGGGATGTCTCCACCGAGTTCCCATCCTGCCATCTGCGTTGTCTCCCAGTGACTGTTACCTCTAAGCTATAACCTATGACTACTATGACATACTAATAATGATAAATGATAAATGATAAAGGCAACACCCACAATCCGCCCTCTTGGCTTTATCAATTCTCAATGCTCATAAACTTCTTTGCATTTTTGAGTAATGCTGGTCCACTCAACGGTTTTGTCAAACAATCTGCCGTCATTTCTTCATTTGGTACATGCTTCACATGAATCTTTTCTTCTTTTACAGCTTCTCTTATATAGTGACATTTCCTGTTCAGCAACTTAGATCTTGTTTTAAAATTACCTCCATTTGCCAGTCTTACAGCATTTAGATTGTCACATCTTAATTCTCTTGATAACTTCCCTGACATTTCAATTTCATTCAGTAATCTTGAAATCCATATTACTTCTTTCAGTCCTTCTATCATAGCTTCCAGTTCGCTTTCTGTCGATGATAATGCAACTGTTGATTGCTTTCTACTTTTCCAATGCACTAAATCTCCGTTTCTGTATATCAGCAGTCCAGTGAACGACTTTGCATCTTCTGTTCTGTCCCACGACGCATCAGCCTCGCATTCAACACTTCTGACTGTGTTTCTTCCAAATTCCAGTCGATAGTTAACACTTCCTTTCAAATATCGTAGAATTCTCTTCAATGCCGACATGTGTAGTTGTCTAGGTTCATTGTTAAATTGCGACAAACAACTCAGCGCAAAAGATAGATCTGGTCTCGTACACACGCTCAGGTACATCAATCGTCCGATTAATTCTTGATACACACGAACATCAGCATGTCCACTCTCATTACAATCTTCCATCTTCATATTCATGTCAATTGGCGATTTCACGGTGTTACAATCTTCCATGCCGTACATTTCAAGGAGTTTTTCTATGTATTTCTTCTGATGCACATAAATTTTTCCATCTTCCTGATCTAATTGCATTCCTAGTACTGTTTTTGCTTCTCCAATATTTTTGATATCAATGTGTTGTTCAATCTTTTTCATGTAACTACTCTCAAATTCATCATCGCTTGATACTACTGCCATGTCATCAACATGGGTTCCAACTAATAAGAATTTATTCCCCTTTATAACAAAGAATAAGCATGGGTCTTCTTTAGACTGTTTCAACCCAATTTTTATTAGAACTTCTGTCATTAACTCGTTCCAACATCTTCCTGCTTGTTTAAGACCATATATACTCCTTTTCAATTTACAGACTTCTTCTATATTTTCTCGAAATCCTTCAGGTAATTCCATGTAGATTTCTTCGTTAAGCGTACCGTGCAAAAATGCAGTTTGGCGTCGTAAATCTTTATCTTTCTTTTCTTCTCTGCAGCTATACTGAATAGTAGTCTTATCGTCTCTGTTCTCACTACCGGTGCAAACGTTTCTTCATAATCCATTCCTGGGCGTTGACCACAACCCAGTGCAACCAATCGTGCTTTGTATTTTCGCTGTCCTGTAGCTGGATCTTCCTTAATATTAAATATCCACTTAGATTTAATTATTCTTTTATCCTTAGGTCTTGATACGATATCCCACACTTTATGTTTTTCCATTGACGTTAATTCATCTTCAACGGCTTGTTTCCAGTATTTCCAATAGTCTGACTTCTTTGCTTCTCTGATGGTTTTTGGTATTTCTTCATCCATTGTTAACATAGCCGACTGCTTATCTCTTATTCTTTCCGACCTTCTAATGTTTCTCTGGCTTAATTCTCTTTCTTCTTCTTCACGTCTTAAGTTTCTTCGCACTTCCATCACAGCTTTTGTTGTTCCCTTTGGTCTTCCTCTATTTCTTAATTCTATTGGCTGTTCATCAATCTCGCAGTTATCTTCATTTTCCTCTGCGTCTTCTGGATCATCTTCTTGTGTAGAATTTTCTTCATTGGCTTCTTCATACTCGCTGCTATCTGTTTCAGTTCTTCCGTTTTCGTCATATTCTTCAATTTCCTCTTGATCATCTGTTGTATCATTTTTATTCTCTAATTCTAGATCTATTATTATTAATTTGTCATCAATTTTTCGATCTTCATTTGTCTCGTCGCTTATTAATTCGTATCCGTTTTTGCTTTCATCAAATTTTACATCACAGTCCGTTTTAATTCTTCCAGTTGCTGGAATGTACACCCTGTATTATTAGTTGAATATCCAACAAACACTCCTTTAATCATCTTCGAGTCGAATTTCTTTCTTCGTTCTTCTTTATTCAACAGATATGCTATACAACCAAATCTTCTCATGTAGCCTATATTGGGCCTTCTTTCATTCCACATTTCATAGGGCGTCTTATTATGCACTGTCGATTTAGTTCGATTTCGGATATGTGCTGCAGTATATGCTGCTTCTCCCCAAAAGTCTAATGATATTTTCGAGTCTGCTATCATTGTTCTGGTCATTTCTATTATAGTTTTGTTCGCTCTTTCCACCACACCATTGCATTGTGGCGTTCTTGCTGGGCTAAATTCGTGTTTAATGCCCTTTTTCTTCATCCAATCTTGTAAGTTCTTTCCTATAAATTCACCTCCATTGTCTGATCTTATGGCCTTCAATTTCAGTTCGGACTGGTTCTCCTTCAAAATTATTAGCTCTTTCAATTTTTCTGCTGCTTCCCCTTTTTCTTTCAGCAGTTCTAAAAAAATTACTCTTGAATAGTCATCCACGATAGTAAGTATGTAATTTTTATCGCCACGTGATGATGGTTTTATCGGTCCAATTAAATCTATATGCCATAGCTCCATTATTCTACTTGTTCTTATACCTGTTAATCTGGGATGTGTCTTTCGGCACATTTTACCTGCAACGCATGGCTCGCATTGTCCTTTTTCTTTGCTATCTTCTTTTATCCCAATAACAAGATCTTCTTTCTTCATATCTTCTATAATCCTCTTGCTCACGTGTCCGAGTCTTCTATGCCATATATCTATGTCTTCCATTGCCGCTGCTCCTTCATCAGTTATTATTGACGATCTCACATAGTACGCATTCTCTTTACGTACGGCCGTCATCTTTATATCGTTCTCATTCCTGTAAATGACAGCACCATGTTTATCAAATTCTACATTGTAACCATGATCAGTTATTTTCGCTACTGATAACAGATTTATGTTAATATCTGGGACGCACAATACATTTTCTAATCGTATTTTACCATCATTCGTATCTTGTTTCACAACAATTTCTCCTTTGCCATCAGAAATTAATCTCTTTCCTTTTTTATCCGCTAAGGAAATACTTCTTACGTCTTCCTCTAACTTATCGAACATAACCTTGCTGCCGGTCATGTGACTTGTCGCGCCCGAATCTAATAATCACTCGCAACTTTGAGAATCATCCTTGTTCTTTTCTTTAGTTTGTATTGTACTCACGTGTATCTCATCGCAAGCTGATAACACTGCCTCGTCCGAGGTTTTCATTGTTACCTCACTTTGTCCACGTCCTCGTCCTTTTCCTCTCGCTCTTGAATTCCCTCTGAATCCTCTTCCTCGCGACGTACTTCTTCGTGGCTCTTTACAATCAGCTGCAATATGATTGTACCCTTGACAGTTGAAACATTTCTGTTTATTCCGACACTCACTCGATGTGTGGCCTCTCATTCCGAAATTGTAGCACGTCATGTCATTTCTTGGTTTTTCTCTTACTTTTCTCACATGTTCTTCTCTCGATGTCCTCTCTTCCTTTCTCTTGTCTCTTCTCAATTCTTCTTGTTTCAACGCGTACCGTATGTCATTGATGGTTATCTCTTTTTGGGTTTCTAATACTCGCACATTCTGGTCAAATTCTGATCTCAATCCTTTTATTATATACATCCTCAGCTCATAGTCTTCTATGTTTCTTCCAAGTTGCATGCACTGGTTTCTTAAGGCTTCTCCTCGGTTCATATATGCATCTATACTTTCGTCCTTTTTCATCCGTAGATTTGATAGTTCGCTCAGTGATCTGGCCTTTAACTGCTCTGTTTCCGCCGCCATATTATTCTTTATTAAGCTCCATAACTTGTCAGCACTCTTTTCGTGACTGTATTTCAGCAGTTGTGCTTTGCTCATTGTATTAATCATCACTGCACGTGCTGCGTGATTATCGTCGTCCCACTCATTCCAAAGTTTAAATTCGCCGCGTAGTTTTCTACATCTTCTTCAGGCTTCTCGATTGGCTTCACATTAATCACTTTTTTCCAGAGCTTCTTCGCTCTCAGAATTCCCTCGATTTTTTCGCTCCATAGGAAATAGTTAGTGTCGTCAAGCGGTTCCACGCTCGCGAGGTTCCAATTTTCGGCCATCTTCTGCAACGGTACTTTTCTTTCTCTCACACAAGTTAATTCGTAACCCTTAATAGCACTTTCCAACCACGCTCTGCTACCAAATGTGGAGGTAGGGTTACGCACACAGAATGATAATGACACTCGTAATATCAAAACCGTGTATATTCGTTTAGAGAAAAGAAAAATTTTGTTATAAAGGTCCGTTGCGAATATCCCGTGGCAGCGGGCGGAAACGAAGTAGAATCAGAGCGCGCGCATGCGTGCATCCAGTGTACAGTGGCGCTCTCCCACGAGTTCCCTTCCTATCATCAGTGCTGACTCCTAGGGGATGTCTCCACCTGTAGGGTTGTGCTTAGCGGAAGGTTAATTATGAGACGAGATATAACTTAACAATATCTATTTAATATTACTCTCAATCTCTTTACAGTTGGTATATGTTCGCGTGTTACGACTTGTATCAGGAGGAGACTTGGCGCGAAGTGTATTCTCGAGAAGGCGGTGTGTAACTACACTAACTAGATGAGCAAATGCGTTAGAAGTGTAGCGTGAGTGTAGCTAGTGTAAAAGGTGTGGTTCAGTGTTGCCAATATCCCTACAGTACTCCCCCCTGAGTGAGGTGTTTGCTGTTGAAAAATAAAACGAATGTTAATGTCTCTTTGGTAGATTAAATTGCACTTTCTTCTTTGCTCCTGGATATTGCCTTGGTCCCTCGGGTTGTACTTTAAATATACCCAGTAAACAAAATGTTAGCACTGTGTCAGCAGGCTGGCGACAGATTCGATCAAAACGTGTTAACAGACTGAACTCAACTGATCTCAAATTCTGCTCACATTCTGGCGACAGAATCTGTTGATATTCTATGCCAGCAGAGTGACAGCACTAGGCGAGCACGCCGTGCTGCCAGCACGTGACGCCAGATAGACGGCACAATTCGAGCATAACCTGCGTAACATAATCTAACGGCAAACTGACATCACAAATCGAGCACGCCGTGTTGCCAGCACGTGACGCCAGATAGACGGCACAATTCGAGCATAACCTGCGTAACATAATCTAACGGCAAACTGACATCACAAATCGAGCACGCCGTGTTGCCAGCACGTGACGCCAGATAGACGGCACAATTCGAGCATAACCTGCGTAACATAATCTGACGGCAAACTGACATCACAAATCGAGCACGCCGTGCTGACAGGTTCTGGCGTCACGCTGGCAGCAGAAATTAAGCAAACCGTGCTGCTTTGCATATTTTTAAATTGTGACGTCACTCTTAATGAATTTATTAAGGACCTATTCAGACAAACTTGCATAATTGCAATAAACATATGCATAAATAAGAAAGTGACTGATCCATTTTCTTCCGAATTTGCTTAATTATTGGACCAATCTATTTCTTTATGCATATGTTTATGCCATTATGCAAGTTTGTCTGGATAGGCCTTTAATTCTCAATATTTATTATTTTAGGGAAATAACTATTATTTATACACATTTAATTTATTTAGCATTAGTAACGTACATACAAAAATCAACACATACAAAAATATAATAAATTATGCATAATGAAATAAACGTTCTTTATATTTTCCATGCAAAAGGTATGTTAATTCACAATTTGTTGCTAGATTTGCCTCTCCTTAATTAACCTAAACAGAAAGGAACACAACATTCATAAATTTAAATCCCGCAAGAGAAACAGAATAAGTTAATATCTCTTCGCAAAATAAAATTTTTTATCTTTTACATCAAAGAGACATTGTTGTTTAAGATAAAATTGACATTGAATCGATTCTATTCTATAATCATTTCCAAAGAATCATAATAAAAATGGGCACTTAAAAGTGCCGATTACCAAAACCAAGACGACCCAACGTATGAATCAATAAAAGAGGGCACTTAAAAGTGCCGATTATCAAAATCAACAAGATAATCCACCGTTTGAATCAATAAAAATAGGCGCTGAAAAGTGCCGTTTGAGTCTCCACTAGAACAGTGCGAGAAAGTTTTAATTCCGAATTAGATGTATAACATCGAAACAATTGCTTGAATCGATATATTACACTAGTTCGTATCAAATACTCGCTTGCACAGTTTAGCATCTACTGAGACTATATAATAACTGTTTCGTCCTCTTTCTCTTCTTCCTCAGAATGCTAATTATATTTCAATATCTGCTACACTGCTGGACGGCAACATCCTTTAGGCGTACCTGTAACTACATAAACAATTTATTTATTATTACATATGCGTGTGTCTACTTGCATGTATGTATACATCCATAGTATTCGATTCTGGCCTACTTTATACGAGCACTTGATACTTGTACTAACTATAGTAACTTTTTATTAAATTATATTAATTTTAGCAATAAAATTAAAGAATAGTATATTAAGCTGATACAATATAAATTAAGAGAATTAATTAAATATATGAATTATCTATACATTTATATTTATCGCCGAAATTAAGCTAATTTAATAAAAAGTTACTATAGTTAATACGTGTATTAAGTGCTCGGTGTAAACTAGGCCTGACCCTCGAAAATTTTCACAAACTAAGGCCCGGTTTCACCAACGTGATTTAATCTAATCGGTCGATTAAACTCACTCTTCATCTCTTTCTAAAGGAACAGTTAGAAAGAGACGAAGAGTGAGTTTAATCGACCGATTAGATTAAATCACGTTGGTGAAACCGGGCCTAAGAAGTGATTACCTTTGTGAAAATTTTCGAGGGTCAGGCCTAGTTTACACCGAGCACTTAATACACGTATTAACTATAGTAACTTTTTATTAAATTAGCTTAATTTCGGCGATAAATATAAATGTATAGATAATTCATATATTTAATTAATTCTCTTAATTTATATTGTATCAGCTTAATATACTATTCTTTAATTTTATTGCTAAAATTAATATAATTTAATAAAAAGTTACTATAGTTAGTACAAGTATCAAGTGCTCGTTGTAAATTAGGCCAGAATCGAATATTGTGGATGCATATACATACATGCAAGTAGACACACGCATGTGTAATAATAAATAAATTGTTTATGTAGTTACAGGTACGCCTCAAGGATGTTGCCGTCCAGCAGTGTAGCAGATATTGAAATATAATTGGCATTCTGAGGAAGAAGAGAAAGAGGACGAAACAGTTATTATATAGTCTCAGTAGATGCTAAACTGTGCAAGCGAGTATTTGATACGAACTAGTGTAATATATCGATTCAAGCAATTGTTTCGATGTTATACATCTAATTCGGAATTAAAACTTTCTCGCACTGTTCTAGTGGAGACTCAAACGGCACTTTTCAGCGCCTATTTTTATTAATTCAAACGGTGCATTGTCTTGTTGGTTTTGATAATCGGCACTTTTAAGTGCCCACTTTTATTGATTCATACGTTGGGTCGTCTTGGTTTTGGCAATCGGCACTTTTAAGTGCCCATTTTTATTATGATTCTTTGGAAATGATTATAGAATAGAATCGATTCAATGTCAATTTTATCTTAAACAGCAATGTCTCTTTGATGTAAAAGATAAAAAATTTTATTTTGCGAAGAGACATTAACTTATTCTGTTTCTCTTGCGGGATTTAAATTTATGAATGTTGTGTTTCTTTCTGTTTAGGTTAATTAAGAAGAGGCAAATCTAGCAACAAATTGGGAATTAATATACCTTTCGCGTGGAAAATATAAAGAACGTTTATTTCATTATGCATAATTTATTATATTTTTGTATGTGTTGATTTTTGTATGTACGTTACTAATGCTAAATAAATTAAATGTGTATAAATAATAGTTATTTCCCTAAAGTAATAAATATTGAGAATTAAAGGCCTATTTAGACAAACTTGCATAATGGCATAAACATATGCATAAAGAAATAGATTGGTCCAATAATTAAGCAAATTCGGAAGAAAATGGATCAATCACTTTCTTATTTATGCATATGTTTATTGCAATTATGCAAGTTTGTCTGAATAGGTCCTTAATAAATTCATTAAGAGTGACGTCACAATTAAAAAATATGCAAAGCAGCACGGTTTGCTTAATTTCTGCTGCCAGCGTGACGCCAGAACCTGTCAACACGGCGTGCTCGATTTGTGATGTCAGTTTGTCGTCAGATTATGTTACGCAGGTTATGCTCGAATTGTGCCGTCTATCTGGCGTCACGTGCTGGCAGCACGGCGTGCTCGCTTGGTGCTGTCAGTCTGCAGTCAGATTGTCGCGTAGATCAGCGTAGATCCTGTTCGTTTTCTGCCGCCAATCTGACGTCAGGTCCTGTCAGCACGCGGTGCTCGATTTCTGCTGTCAGGCTGCCGTTAGATTGTATTGTGCAGATTATGCTTGATTTCTGCCGCCAATCTGTCGACAGCCCTGTCAGCACTATTTGCTTGATTTCTGCTGGAATTGAATGGCAACAGTTTCTGTCCTATTTCTGACAGCAGTTTGCTGACACCGCAGATATTGCAGAGTCTGTGTGAAATCTGTTGCCAGAAAGGCAATAGAAATTGATAGCAGACTCTCCGAATAATCTGTTTGTTCACGTTTGGCTGATGGGGTAAATTATCACAGCATCTTATATGTTAAATTTAAAAGATAGTATTTAATCTTTATTTGGAGGAGTTACAGTCATAGTGGTGTAAGTCAATTTTTTGACCACTTTTTTTTCTTCTTTTTTCAACATATCTGCATGTGTAGACTGCATCTATGAACTTAACTCGATAGGTTAAAAAAAGTGACTTACACCACCATGGCTTTAACCCCTCCATTTAATTAAAGAATATTACAACTTCACCTAATACTTGTCAAGTTTTCATAAATCTTAGGTGTGCTGGAGTCGTCTGTTTTACCAGCATTTCTTTGCCGTCACGTAGCGTCGTATTAACTTTCCGTGGAGGTGTTGTGAAAATAATTTCTAGTGTTAATATAGTCGATAAATATAGAATTCTTTACATTTTTGTTTCAAAACGGGTTCATCGATGCGGAATCGTTTGTTGGTCCCGAATAAACTAATTCAAACTGTTGGAATTTAGAATTCACCCCGTTTGTGTTTGCCGCCTTACTATATAGGGACTATCCGGACTATTCTAGGGTTTTAAGCCTTCCTATTGGTTGTCTTTTTACTTCTTAAAGTTGCACTCTTGCATTGGTCATTCTGTTCGACTTTGCTGTTCTACTGATTCTAGCACATTCTGGTCTATATCGCTCTCTGCATATTACTATAATAAAAGGGGTTCATATCTTTTGCGTTCCATAATAATTGTGTGTCGATTAATCCGCCCCGAACAACAAAAACGTTTGTTGGATCTAGGCTATTGTCTATGTGTTTTTAAAAGGAACTAATTCTTTAATGGAATTTTATTGATTCATACGATCATTCGACACTAAAATAAGTTAAAAAACGAAAATGCTATTAAATTAAGGGGTGCACTTCTGAGATATTAACAAAAAATATTATTTTCCATTGTTTTTGAAATATATCGAAAACGACGCAAAATACGAAAAAAGTACAAGAGAACTTTTTTGTAGGAAATAAAATTTTGCATCGAATACGTATACAAAAAAATTTTTCCAATATCGGAAACTCAAGAAATAAATTAAGGCTCCTGGATAGTCACCGCAGCCATATTGAATTCTTGCTATCGAGGCGAGAAATAACACCCTATTTTGTGTTGCGTTGAATTCCGAAATAAAAAGACATTTCAATAAAAAATCACTATAGATCGTTTCAGAACACTTCTAAAATTGACGGAAAACTATCCTTTTCCCTCGACAATAAACAAACAGCCATAAACGAAGCTTAAACATATGGAAAAACAAGCCGTTTGACGACTATCGAAAGGAGTGGAGAATGGTCCTTCCGCATATGTATTTCTTGCAAATCTTACCTCTCGGTCATTTTTACGATTTTCACGAATACGTTAAACGTTATAGCACAAGTATAGAGCGAATAATAAAGAAATTTAACGCAGCACAAAATAGGTTGTCAACATGTCACAGAGAACAGAATTCTCCATTGGAGAGTTCTATTTCTCCGCGACGATACGTCGCCACCGTCAACGCGGAGTTCTCGGCTCAGGGACCAGGAGCCTTAAAACGAAATTTAAAAATAGCGAAAATTTGGGAAAAAAGATTTTTTTCACATCTTTGCGTACAACTTCTTTTCTACCAGTCTAAGCAATTTTTTTGTCGGAGATAAAAGAAAGTAGACATTCTAACGAAAAAAATTCGCGGTCAAAAATTTTTACGACCAATAGTGACCGAGATATCGTTCACGCAAGTTGAATGGTTTTAGTCGGTTTTTCAGTGTTTTGCTTTTATTTTAATTTAACCCAGATAGCACAAGGACGTCCAATGTATGGTTCAGTGGACATCCGCTTTTGGACATTCGGACGTCCAACAAAGTCCAAATAAGGTCCGTCGGACTTTCTATGTACGTCCCAAGGACGTCCATTTGGCACAACTTTGTACGTCCGCAGAATGTCCAAATATGTACGTCCCATGGACGTCCATTTGTCACAACTTTGTACGTCCCGCAAAATGTCCAAAACGTACCCAATTTTGGACCTATAATGGATTGCTTTTGAACCTATTTTGGACATCTGTTTTAATTGTAAATTTTAATTAAAAGTTAGCAAACATATTATGATCGACCCAACTGGCAAATTTTATTGATCAAAAAACGCTACGTTTCGACCACAGATTTCTGCGTTTTTTGATCAATAAAATTTGCCAGTTGGGTCGATCATAATATCTTTGCTAAATTAATTGTTCACTGGCGATTCAAGTTTCTCTCTGTTTTTTGTTTCTAATTAAAGTATTTAAAAACATAATTATTTGATTTTTTGTTAGTCATTTATCTGTATTTAAAAAAAATAGTTTTTGCTGGAAATTATATTCCTAGAAATCCTATTACAAAAATATTTTTCATAAAATACAGATAATAAACGACTGTAAACAAAAATAAAATAATTGTGTTTTTTATCGCTAAGTGTTGAATATATATACAATAGTTCATAAAAAAAATTGATTTTTTTATGTTAACCAATATTTTATTAATTGGATGCTACATAAAATAAGCTTTGGTAATTATATAAACTATATAACTATATAAACTATATAAAATCTATTATACTCGACACATATCTTTTGCGACACTATTATACTCGACACATCTTTCACATAATTCAGTCTTTCGTTATATATATTTTTTTTCCTTACTCCACGTTACTTGGTTACTATTCGCACTAGCGTTATGCGTTTTAATAAATTTAATTTTTCTGCTTGCACGAAAAAATATTATGCTACATTACTCGCGACGCTATTTTAACACATGCTAATATAGATTAGATATGATGTATGCTTATAATTTAAAGCCACAGATTTCGATGTCGCGCCATAACGTATAGCGCCAGTCTACTCCCTCGAATTTCGCTGCTACTTTATAAAATCAAATTTCTATACCTCATACGTTGCTCATCCATCTTCACGTAAGACCTTAATATCCATTATTGTATATTTACTCGCGTTTACAGCTCATTATCTTATAAAAACAAGAATAAAAGAAAAAAATGGGATGAAAATCCGTCACCAAATCGAAAAAATCACGATCTGTACGTAAACAACAAAGGCATACATGCCGCTGTACGTGCTTCTCAGGTACAGTTGAGATTAGGTTTTAAAGATAGTAACTTATGCGACAAAGCGGCAACCCTTTAAGTATGCTCATTCTCTAGACGAAGTATAGTAGTAGTAATAGTAGGATCGCGATTTTTCAAATGGGACAGACACATAGCTAAAAAGTAATGCCAATTTTGTAGAAAGAATGTTTTCTGGCTGACGCTAAGTAAGCAGGTTTCTAATGGGAAGAACGCTTTTAGACTTTGTACACATGTCTAATGTTGTTGAATACAACATCCAAAAGTTTCCACAAAATTTTTCAAACACGGCACGTTCACTTCGTTTTCACAGCCTAGAATAGAAAATACAATATTTTTACAAATACAATATTATTTGGTGATGAATTATAACTTGCAGTCTGGAACACTTACGGCGGCAACATATTACAATTATTGATTATTCAATACGTTCTTGGGTTTGCAAGGTTTGCAAGTTTCTTTTCATCTGCATTGGAATCTTTCTTTCGCTCTCCTTAGCCGGCTCTTCGATGAGACGAAGTGGCGCGTAGAGGTAGGCAGAGAGTCTATTGCATTGATCTGAATACATACATACAAAAGATCGATGAGAAAATATAAGTATATATGTATACTTTACTGCACCGGATTGTGTATCTGCGTTGTAAATATAACCTATAATTCAGCGTATTTTTATAACCGGCCGATTTTTTTCCATATTAAAGCCATCGACATATAGTATGGACTGCGCACAGATATAGAAAAATATGACCGGCGACTTACACTGGTGGAAGAAAAGAAATAGCGACTGGTAGAGGTCAAGCTGTCTTTTTCTATCCAGTGCGTACAGACAAAGAGGGAACGAGGTAGAGGTTAACTCTACGGACACTTTTTGAAGGCTTTCATATAGGGATCGGCGTAGTCCATACTATATGTCGATGATCAAAGCCATTATTTTCACATATAATATACACTTAATATTAAGATACTTACAGTTTTACTGCGACGAAACGCGAAACGAAGGAGGACAAGGCGGTTGCCGCTTCAGCCGGCTCTTCGATGAGACCGATGAGACGAAGTGACGCGTAGGGCAGAGAGTCTATTGCATTGATCTAAATACATAGATCGATGAGAAAATATAAGTATATATGTTATACTTTATTACACCGGATTGTATCTGCGTTGTAATATAACCAATAATTCTGCGTATTTATAACCGACCGATTTTTTTCCATATCAAGCCATTATTTTTCACATATAATATACAACTTTTAATATTAGGATACTTACAGTTTTACTGCGAGTAATAAATGTTAAACTTAATATAACTCTATATTCGACAAAACGTGACACTTCACTAAGACCTTCTTCACTAAGAAGGACGAGGCGGTTACCGCCTTTTCGATGAGACGGAGCAGCGCGTAGAGGCCGAGTCAAGAGACAAAAGACGACAAATGCGCGCGAAACATTGAGGTCCACTACCAGACATCCATGGACGTCCAAATATGGGTTACTGTCGGATGTCCAACAACGGACATCCCTTGAACGTCCATTTTATGTCCATGGACGTGCGGACGTAAAATGGACATAAAACGGACGTCCTCGGGATATCCAGTGCTATCTGGGAAGGTAGTTGTGTCGCGACAGTATTAGTCAAAAATAATGATCACACTGCAATACGATAATGTACGGAAAACTCTACATATCTGTGTAAAACTTTTGACTGAGCTTGTACGGTTTTCACTGTTTTTACTCGCGTCAGTAATGTCAGTATACCGAGCTCGCAACGCTTGCGTTAGTATGCTATCGAGGTTATTTTAAATAGAATAGAAGTAAAAGGAAGATTAATGAGAGAAAAAGTATTGAAGAAAAGACTCAAAGCTTTAGCGGCAATGTCTGAACTACATATATATCTAATCTTCATATGCGCAGTGTTGCAAGATCTTTACAGGTTAGCTGTCGTATGCGTCCACCGCTATGAGAAATTGTGTACTTTGTGTAACAATTGCTTCAAAACTAGATAGACAAGGGTCTTGTACTTTTGTAAGAATATTTTTACAAGTCTCTTTTGTCATCTCTTTGTTTTTCATTAAAATCGTATGAGTAGTTTGATCGTTACAATTACAAACGTGATATAGGAAGCCGTTTTTGTCCTACGATATATGTAAAAAGTGCTAAGTTTGATTTCCATTATTTCAACTTTGGTATAGTTAAGCTTTTTCTACTTGCACGTGTGTGTAGAGCGTGTTTACATTAATATATGCTGTTCAAATTTTAAAAGATTCCTATGAAAATGGGTTTTACGACACAACTACCTTAATGTTATTTCAACTGGTTTTTTTACCAGATAAAATCGAGTTAGGAAAGCACTTGATGTTGAGCTCCCTGCACCAAGAACACTTCAGAGAAAAATTGAGAATATTCCACTCAATCTAAGAGTCCTAAAGGATATTTTCTTGTGTCTAGAAAATAGAATCAACAATGTGTAATATTGTATATAATATTATTAATATATAATTTTGTAATAAAATTTTGAATTGCTATAATAAAATACACAGGTACTTAATTTAAAAAATGTTTATTTCTTTATTTTACAAAAATCCTGTTAATAGTATAGGGGAGACCGGGGCGAAGTCGTCACTATTTTTTCGGCGCCGATGTTTAACAACAAAACAAATAATTTTAGTAAAATGTGGTATACCGTTGTAAAGAGTGAACCCTTGGCTACAAAATTTATACGGACATTTTTGATCTACGTCGCTTTGTTCAACTGGTATAGAGTGAAAACGACGAAGGTGCAAAAATTGAAATGTCAAAATTGCCGGGGCGGAGTCGTCACTTCATTCTCGGACTGAATTTTAAATGAAAATTCATAATTCCGACCATGAAAAATAATAGGATACATTTTATTAATTATTTTTTAATAGAAAAATGGAAACATTAATTAAAAACATGATGGCGGAAAATAATTACAAAAAAAGCGCACACACTTATGTGCCCTACGCTCGCACGTTTCTCGTCAGCTCTATTCTGTCATCTCTGAGCACACGCAGCACATATTATCCAAGTCCTCGCACATATTATCCGGAATCCGACCACTGCTGCTTCTTTGACTTTGATTTTCGCCGGAAGCCTCCATGATATGGCTTGGTGACGACTTCACCCCGGACACAAGTTTCAAGTTTGGTCGTTCATAAAATATTAGAAATCAATGAAAATAAAAAAAACTTCACTGGATTCGTGTTCAGCATGCATTACTCTTTAGAAGTACTTGCTTTGAAATTCGGAGACACAATAATATTTAAGATATTACAAATTTTTGACACGCAAAAAATTTTTGACCTCCGAAAACACGTTTGCCTCGATAAGAATCACACATAGCATATAACCTCACTAAACTCCGTTGGTTACTTGGGCACTATAAGCCGCGTTTACAGTATTAATGGCGAGTTCACACAACATACAAATTTCGAGATAGTTGCAATGGGCGCGTTCAGCGGAACAAACCGCTCAGTAGCAATCGAACGTGATTGGCTCTTACTTTTAGACCCAACAAATCAACGTAGCGTGTTGTTAAGACGACACTCAACAGTTGCGTCTGCTGAACGCGGCCAATAGACGGCTCCGCCCCGGTGATGACTTCGCCCCGGTCTCTTCCTATCTAGAGAGCCTTTAATCAGAGTGGCGACATGTGGATACCACTTTTGATTGGTTCGCCATGTTTCATCCATTCCCGCCAGTTTTTCAATCTCATTACTTTATAAATTTTGGATTCTTGTTAAAAAATTGGAATAAATTAGAAATAGAAAACAGAAAATTAATTATTGCACATATTTTATTTTACATTTCAAAATAAATGTCCATTTTACTTAAAAGAATGATGCATTGCCATAGACTTACTATTATAATATTTTCTGTTTGGCAATAGTATTCTAGTTTCGTTTTAATTTCCTTTTATTATCAATCCTCTGTTCCCACATTTCAGGTTCAAAATGCACCTATATTAACACAACAATAATTAAGCAATAGTAGTATTGTAAAGTGTAAATATATGTATAAAACAAATAATTTTACCTCGCATAAATATGAATTTTTTTATGGTGTCCAGTTTTTATATTTTGCATTTATGTTTTCTACCCATTTTGCTCGGCGTTGCGCATCTCTAGGCAATATTTTCATTATATATTCCTTTGAGGAATTATTACAGAATAGAATTGTGCATCCAACCATCTTTTTAAAATAACGTTTATACATCAACCTATATCACTGTCACCTAATAATATCACCTAACCACAAAAATGAAGCTGTTTCTGTCGGCTTACAGTTGACTACAGTACCGTGTCATATAAGACAGAGACCGCACATATCTCTTTCTCTCTTGCACGATTTCGATGAAAAATGGCGGAATCCCTCTTATGTCGCCACTCTGATTAAAGGCTCTCTATTCCTATCTATTTAAAGTTTAAGGCTCTATACTCATTTCATCGAAGACAAGACAACAAAGTTTACTTCTCTCCTCCATATTGTTGATTCTATTTTCTAGACATAAGAAAATATCCTCTGATATCCTCCAGGACTCCTGATTGATCTCTGTTATACTATAGGATCTCTAGTCTCAATACGTACATAAGGTAAATGTCCCAATTAGTGACGTAGTAACCTCATCGTAATAATAAATTAATAAATTAATAATATACATGTTAAAGAAAGTATACAAAATTGATTTTGTTAGACAGCTTGAACATTTGGGGTTTTAATTGTCATCTTTTTTTTATTTATGGACAGATTTTAATTTGTTTATAATATTTTCTCAAAAGTGGCTAAAGTACCATTTAGTGACATGTCAGTTTGGTTTTGTCCCAATTTGTAACATATACATGCCTCTATTACTGACAGGCGACGAACATATAAACGTCCCTATTACTGACGAAAGGTATACATATTAACATTCTTATTACTGATTATATATTACTGATATTACTGTTTTTATAAGAAATATTAAACACATTTAATAATACCGTTTTATATTTAACACAATTTATTTATCGCCGGCATCGCCAGGTAGTCACACTTTTGCGGGAGTCACACTGACCTCTCCGGGACTGGAAGCCTAATATTAGGCGCTGGAGTGGCGCCGTCTTTTTCGTAGTTCAACTGACAAGGACAAAAATGTTCTAGCACTAAAACTAAAAAGATCGTCCAAAAAAGGGGCCGGTCCTGTAGAGGTTAAGGAGCCTCCTCCCGTGACAGTTTTCTCTTCGGAACAGTAATAGTTACTCGGATATCACAAATTGGTACAGAATTATATGAGTGTCCCTATTACTGATTTAACATGATAACTTATATATAGGTTAAGAACTTACATTTATACTATTTATTAAATTGTACAGAGGTAAGTTATGATATTGATGCTGATTTTTTAACTTCATAATGAATAAAATTTATGAACTACATGTTCTTTTTAGAAATAGATACGTTTATATCATTTTATATGTATTTATTTCGGAGTTGTCAGTAATAGGGACAAATAGATATTCTAATACCAATTAGTGACATATATGAATTAACGACGAAAATTACTAACCTTGATATTTTTCTGCTTAGAAATATTCTTAACTTTCTCTCGACTTGACAAAACAATTCACTTACTTCAAGTTATTTAAAGCATAACTGCATAGACCCAGCAAACAGACATCTCGAATCAACAGTCAGTTTCTAAGATGACGGAGAGCAACTGCGTTCAAACTGTCGCCGTCAATGAACGCTTGTAATTATGATGTTTTAACATTAATTCATTACGGCTTTTAATTTTATTCGAAACCCGCTAAACATGTAACCTTCTTGTAACGTCACATTTTGACTGTAATTCAGCAAATCTGAAACGTTTTATATGTATAGGCAATAAAAGATTTCGTAAACGTCTCAAGTTAACGTTTTATTTGTGTCAGTCTGTAGAACGTATCAGAAACGTTGCTTTTCCGCATTTAATTTGACAATTCGGAATGTCACAAATGAAATGTTGTGACGTTCAAATAACTTTTGTATGAAACGTTTCCTTTGCGACTTTATAAACGTTGCCTCAACGCTAACATTTGCGATGTTTTTAAAATATTCATTTCGCTACGTACGGTTTAAACGGTTCAATCAAAACGTAACTTTGAAAAACATTTTACTACTCTGCATTAACGTTGTAAATGCGACATTATTAGATGTATAACTATATATTATTATAGAGGACGCTACGAGAAGAAGTAGTGCGTAGTTCGCGGCGAGCCATCGTTCCGTGCGGGCGTGTGCCACGTGTTTAAGATTTCGACGCGCGGTTTCTATAACCGATTTCTATGTCGCCGCATCGCGGCTACTACGCTTGTTATTTGTCGCTTGAGT
>JASTWL010001776.1:0-22316 GCA_035220575.1 Temnothorax rugatulus | reverse complement strand
TGAAGTTAGCCCCTCTCCGTCCGCCTGCTACGCGGCGCCATTACGCCGGTCGCAGAACCGTCCGCCTGCTACGCGGCAGCTGTGTGAAGTTGGCCCCCCCATTACTGAAAATCCAATAATAACTATTACCATTCGTTTGGTGGTCGTTTGGTGGTGTTTGGTAGTCCATTCCCGATGATTGGTAGTCAAAACTGTAACTAATAATGCGAAAAAAAGACATATGCGCGTGAAGTTAGCCCCTCCTCTTGTAAAACACGGCTTTCCGGACTGCGTATATCGTTATAACTGTAAGCGTTCGTTTGGTGGTCGCGTGCTGACGTTTGGTAGTCCATTCCCGATGATTGGTAGTCAAAACTGTAACTAATAATGCGAAAAAAAGACATATGCGCGTGAAGTTAGCCCCTCCTCTTGTAAAACACGGCTTTCCGGACTGCGTATATCGTTATAACTGTAAGCGTTCGTTTGGTGGTCGCGTGCTGACGTTTGGTAGTCCATTCCCGATGATTGGTAGTCAAAACTGTAACTAATAATGCGAAAAAAAGACATATGCGTGTGAAGTTAGCCCCCCCTCGTGTAAAACTCGGGTTTCCAGACTGCGTACATCATTATAATTGTAAGCATTCGTTTGGTGGTCGCGTGCTGACGTTTGGTAGTCCATTCCCGTTGATTGTTAGCTAAAACTGTAATTAATAATACGAAAAAAAATACTCGGGTGAAATGAGTCTCTCTTTTATAAAAATTGATTTTGTATTATAGTCTCGTCATTCTGATAACGGATTTTTACATTGAAATAATTTTCGAAGTCTGTCATTGACAGTCACGAAAGATCTGAGACAACCTGTATAATTATAAGCATTTATTTTATGATAGTTTCATCGTTCGAGTGATAATTAGTGTGTGATAATTCCTTCCCGATGACCGATGGATAAGTAAGATTATTACCATGGTGCAGAGCGCTAGTATCGACGTTATCGACGTTAGTAGCGACATAATTCGCGGAATCATAACCTCATAGATACATGAGGTTATGAGCATTTGTATGTAACTCTCTCTGATTGTGTTGCTAGATTTTATATGTTTTGTTGTTGCATACGAATATATAATTGTCTTCTTTTATTTATTCTTATTGAAGAAACTTATAAATCTTAAATAATAATCTATTTATTAATAAGGTAAACAAAATATGATATTAAAACTCAGGTAGCAAAGTGACGTCAAATATATATTAATAACGTCAATAATACGTCATCATGACGTCTTCAGACGTCACCGTGTTACTTGGGCATGCTGTCAATAATGTTGCAATCATATTAGTGTCGTCATATTTTATACAATATTACATTATTGCACATAAAGTGGTTAAATTTTGTTTTACTTATTAGCATAAAAATTTCAAATGACTTAATATATATATATATATATATATATATATATATATATATATATGTATGTATGTATATGTATATGACTTAATAAATATATATAAAATGCAAATAAGTCAGTAATTTTCTGATCTGGGGTTAAACTTGTCTGAGATTAATACATATTATTTATCTTGAGTTTATACATATTATTTTATCTTTATTTGTAGTTAAAAACATATATGCTCTTATTTTTATGTAGATTGTAATATTGTATATTTAAAGAAAATAAATATATTTATATAATAACTTTAGATAATAAACTTTAAAATCAAATTTTAGAATAAAATGTTGAAAACATCGATTTGTTTTTTCTTATTTCAGATTATAGACTTGTATTATAGATTTTACTATTTTTCTAACAACAATTTTCTGGAATTTACTTACTCTTGCTACTTCCTTATGCAATCCTTTTTTTCTCAATGTTTCCTCTCTTTCTTATAAATTATTTACAAAAATAAATAATATTTATAGGTGTTTCAGACTTGAGTATTTAATATTAACTCATGATATTTTATAGATCCATCCTTTTAATCCTTTTACAGATGCCACGTGTTTCTGCTGTATCAGTGAACGAAGCTGTAGCAGCCAACCCTGCTCGAAATGTTCTCTGATGCTCTTTTAAAAGATAGGGACTTACCAGCATATACTTCACAAATATGGCAGGATATCAGTAACAGTTTAAATAATAACTGGAAAGCACATACTGTATATACAAATGTGCGTGAAAACAGACGAGGAATTTTAACACAGATGAAATTAAACTTAAAAATTGAAGAAGATAAATTTGAAAAAAGCAACAATACGACGTCCTCGTTAGATACTACTAAGTCAACTAATACTAAATTAGATAGTACAAAAGAGAATGATAATTTAAGCACATTCAATCTTTATATAACATATGAGCTTTGGACTGAAATAAAAGCTGGATATATAGAATATAAAGACAAAACATATGGTTGCCTTAAGCCTGGTGTTTGGAGCGATATCATTAGCGATGAATTCTGGCGACAATTTAGATTACCATGTGCATACGTATTTAAAAGGGCAAAAGTTTTTTTTTCTGACAAGCGTTCGCATTTTATTATAATTAATGGAAAATGCAAAAGTAAAACATGTGGATCTTCTTTTACTGCTTATGTCGACACAGAACCTAAGAGAGGAGAATCTTTAATTATGCGATGTGTTACAAAAGATACTTCTACAATTTCACACGAGAAAGTTAAACGACAACTTCGTTTCCAAAAACGACAAACAGTTGGTAAAGATTTGGTAGTTGAGGGGGCTTCAAACTGGCGAAGAAGGCTAGCCATGCAAGAAATGAAAATTGGTGATATTGAACCTCCTTTTTTATATGAATCATCTGTACTTCGTAAAGTGAAGCAAGAATATCACGATAAAACTTTAGATGTTGGTCCAAAAGATGGTAAAGATCCAATTTATACTATAAGAAACATGAAACATACATCTTCGTACTGCGGTAGTATACATGAAATTACTTTAGATAAAGTTTGCGTGCATTATAGAACTCCAATGCAAATGCATGTATACAGAGAATATTGCCGAAAAAGAACGTATAGAAGAATTGCTATGGACGCAACAGGAAATTTTGTCTCGCGGATTCAAATTACAAATGGTTTACAGAGTGGCCACATATTTTTATATGTCATTGTTGTGAACGTTGAAGGTTTAATAATACCGGTTCATGAAATGATCTCTGAGAAACATGATACGAATTCGATAGAATATTGGATTAAAGAATGGCTACGTATGGGTGCAACTAAACCAGAAGAAGCAATTTCTGATTATTCGAGAGCTTTCTTAGGTGCAATGACATCTGCTTTTAACCGAATGACTGTTAAAGAATATATTTCATCATGTTTTTCTGCCATTAATGGTCACAATATTAAAATCCTTAAAATTAGTCGGCCAGCAGATACGTATATAAGAGTTGATGTTGCCCATTTAGTAAAACTTGTTTGCCGTTGGAAATGTTTCGATAAAAAACATCTTGACATAAAAACATTTTTTGTAAAATGTGTTGCACTTATGATAAGTTGCCAATCATTCAAAAAATTTGAATCAATCTTATTGCTCACATTAACTGTCAGTATTCAACAATATGAAGGATATTATAGTACAGGATTGCCTTCATCAGCAGAGGAAGCTAAAAAAGAATTAGAAAATTACATTGCAACTGAAATTCACGATATTGACCATATAGAAGACATTGACAGAAAAGAAGAAAATGATATTATAATGGATATAAATGATGAAGAGGATAATTACAGTGACGAAATTCATCGTTGGATTGAAAAATTAAAAACGCAAGCGGAAATAAATAGTCATAAAAAAGCTTCTCGTTTAAATGCTTTTTATTTGCCTGAATTCTATAAACAAATAACAAGATTATGTCTAGAATTTCCATTATGGTCTGGAGTTTTAGCTCCCGTATTTAATTCGGAATATATACGTGCAACATCAACACACTGCGAAGCATATTTTAAGGACTTACGAGAATATATTTTCAAAAATGTACAAACTCCTATGCGTGCAGACAAATTTATCAAGATGCATTTACGATCTATTGACGGAACTATGAAGATAGCATCTGCTGCTATTGTAACTTCTAATATAAATGATACAAACAATAATATTATGAGTAGTAATTGCAATAACAGTAATATAAATACTAATCATATGGACAGTAATATTAATAAAGAAATTGATGAAAATGAAGATATGCATCAATTTGAAAATTGGATGAACAAAGGTAAAACTGAAATACATTCATTACATTCATTACATAATGAAGAAAACAATGAAAATAAAATATCAGAACACAAAAGATCATCTAACCGTCTTACTAAATCCAAATATTTCAAACCGTATCCGGAAATAAAACATATTAAAAACAGTAAGCTTAAAAAACAACAAAAAAATTCTTTCTCCGAAATGGTTCTTTCTTACAACCGTTGAAAATTAATGGAATTACATATGAAATTCGGAATACGTGTCCATTTGATTCGATTGCTCAAATTATTATACTTATTGCTTTAGAAGATGAAAATTATTTTAATTATATAAGTAATTCAAATAATAAGTTTCTAAAATTTTGTCAATTAATTTTAAATATTGGTGTAAATATTAAAGTTTATAAGGAGAGAATTGCGTTGTTATTAGATGATAATTAAAGTTACCAACCACGAAAGCTGGCAACGCACATATCATAGACGTATACAATAATATTGCTGTAATGTGGACAAATCTTACAAAAGATGAACCATGCATCAATAAAATATCTGAATGTTCCTCACATGAATGTCAAAAAGAGATACATAATATATCAGTACTCGGTGTTAATCATAATTTAATTCAAGAAAAGGGATTTATGTGCTTAGAAGAAGCACTCCATTATAATTTTCAAATAAAGAATGTTAAATGCCAACGATCTGAATGTCCTGGACGTCGCACTGAATACGTTGAATTTAATTTACATCTATATATTGAACTTGACATTCGAGTATCTTCGGACAGGCTAAGACAGGCTAAGACAGGCATGACTTGTCAATTAAAAGATTTTCCTATAACAATAAATGTTTCAAAACAGGAATATAGGTATGATAAATTTTTTACAATTTTTATCTTAAAATCTGTTTTTAATATAAAAAAAATTATAAATAAACTCTCTCTAAATTAAAGCAACTTTTGAATAGAAATCATGTATGATAATAGAATATATATATGGATGACATTAGAAAACAATGATAGAAAAAAATGATAAAATACGCAATTATGAACTTCTTATAAGGTAATTTTATTCTTGCAAATACAATAATATGCCTGCAATGCACATTTTTTAATAAAATTCCACGTTTTCTTTCTTTTCTTTACATAAACCAATATTTTAATTATTTTACATAAAAAGTATTAAATATATATTGTACTCTTAACAAATATATTTCTGTTAAAAAAAATAGCAAGCATAATTTTTTTTTGAAGATGTAGCACAAATTTTGTAATTTCTCTTTACACTCACTTACTGTACATTAATCATTGCTTTATATTGAATTTTTAGATTGGCCGGTGTAATAGCATATACTAATCAACATTACATTGCATATGCAAGAAGAATATACGGCACATGGAGTATATATAATGATCTAACGAACTCAGTACAATGCTGTAATGAAGAACATAAGATAGAACCGCATGGAGCAATATATATAAAAAGTTTGAAAAAATAAACGTATATGTATTTATATAAAAAAGCATCTAAATAAAAACTATATAAATAACAAATACATTTCATTTTATAATGAACAATAAATGAGAGAGAGAGAGAGAGAGAGAGAGAGAGAGAGAGAGAGAGATTATGTTATATATTACTAAATATTATTTAACTATTAGCAAACTTAGCAAACGGGTATTCATAGTAATCCATCCTAGTCACTGATAGAAATTTTTGGAAGGGAATTGATCAATCTTAACGCGATTATTAAGGTTTTTTCTATTAACAACTAATTCTAATTCTTATACTACACATATGTATTTTTTGTATTATTAAATGTGCATAGCCATAAAAATCACAAAACATAATTAGTCGTTATTTTAATTACGCTCTACAATTCTAAAAAAATTAAAAGATTATATATTCTTTGACATTTCGAAAAATAACTATAAAATATGACTACAAGAAGAATTAAAAAAACTTTTTATATTATTTTATTGTATCGATTTATTATAGAAAAAGCTTGAAAAACATTTTGATGTTAGAAGTGGATTACACCAATTTGATCCATATGTATTTAATTATTAATTATTAATTATTGAAAATTATTTACCAAACATCATAAAATGCTCGATAAATAAATATTAATGATTGTAATTAAACATGCAATCGTACAAGAATATTTCTATGAAACGCATGGTTACACACATATATATTTTATTGTCTTTTTTAACAATTATATTTTTAATAACTATATGCACCAAACGAATTCTTACAGTTATAATAATATATGCAGGTTAATTATTTATTGGTAAAGTAAATGTTACTTGTTCGGTTTGATAATATATGCAGTCTGGAAAGCCAAGTTTTATAAAAAGGGGGTCTAACTTCAGGCGCGTATGTCTTTTTTTGTATTATTAATTACAGTTTTAGCTAACAATCAACGGGAATGGACTACCAAACGTCAGCACGCGACCACCAAACGAATGCATACAATTATAATGATGTACGCAGTCTGGAAACCCGAGTTTTACAAGAGGGGGGGCTAACTTCACACGCATATGTCTTTTTTTCGCATTATTAGTTACAGTTTTGACTACCAATCATCGGGAATGGACTACCAAACGTCAGCACGCGACCACCAAACGAACGCTTACAGTTATAACGATATACGCAGTCCGGAAAGCCGTGTTTTACAAGAGGAGGGGCTAACTTCACGCGCATATGTCTTTTTTTCGCATTATTAGTTACAGTTTTGACTACCAATCATCGGGAATGGACTACCAAACGTCAGCACGCGACCACCAAACGAACGCTTACAGTTATAACGATATACGCAGTCCGGAAAGCCGTGTTTTACAAGAGGAGGGGCTAACTTCACGCGCATATGTCTTTTTTTCGCATTATTAGTTACAGTTTTGACTACCAATCATCGGGAATGGACTACCAAACACCACCAAACGACCACCAAACGAATGGTAATAGTTATTATTGGATTTTCAGTAATGGGGGGGCCAACTTCACACAGCTACAACCGCGGCACGCATGCACGCACACACACACTCGAGTTAGCTCGTTCGCCCAGATGCTTGGCCAGCACGTGGCCGGCACGCAGGGAGTCCCGTCCCACGTTTATTATTTCACGCGGCGTATACGTGCCAGCGGACAACACGACGACGTAGCCGATGTACGTAGAGGCGGCGCGCACGGAAGGAGCACGGTTAAACGCGGCCAACACGCACGATCCGCCGAACAACAGAACCGACGAGGAGCTTTCCGCGCTTCTTCGACGATGGCCCTGGCTTTACTTGCAGGAGCGAGCAGGTTAGGTTAGGTTATTCACGCGCTTTATTTTAACCAGGTACCATAACCAAAAGCGACGCGTAGTGGCAGCCAGAGACATAAAATTTACAACTCTAAGCGGACTACCCCCACCACTGAAATTTGACTTGGTTTCCAGACCTGTGTATACGACCGTGGCTACAGTTCGAGCCGCTCGGAGAAGAAAGAGACGGCAGATATGTATGTCTGCGCTCTTCTAGCCGCCCGAAGCCAGCCGAGCTATCTCCTCCACACGTGCTGGCAGCGGGCAGAGACTCGAAATTGGCATCGCTGCCTGGGACGTGTTGTACATTATTCGAATAAATTTTTATTCGATTACGAATAACGAATAATTTTTTTATTCGTTATTCTTTATTCGTCGATAGAATTATTCATCATTAAAATTATTCGTTATTCACAATTAAATATGTTTATTCGTTATATTGGCTATTCAATAAGGACGACTGTGTGCGTGGCGAGGTGGGCAGGAAAAACACAAGGATTTATAGAATGCTCTAGATGCTATATTTATATTCTTTATACACCGTCAACTTAAACACGTCTGAACGCGACGACACTCCGAGCTCTTGTGTGTTCACACAACGACCGAAACGACCGCACGTACGCGTGGCGCCCCGAGGCTCGCGCCACGCGGGAGCTGCCCTCTCGAAAGGCGGGAGCACATCGCTCGTTCAAAGCTCAGCTCCTCATACTCCCTCCCTTTGTGCGAGCGATCCACGGTTCCTCTAAGTTTCCTCTTTATCTGAAACATAACAAGAATTAGTTATCGAGTACAATCAATCTCTAACTCTATATTCATTATCTTATCTCTTAGATATGCAAATGCTTCTAAAGGTAAAGGTTTTGTCATAATGTCTGCCAAATTCTCTTTGGTCTCAATCCATTCGACTTTCACCTTCCCTTGATCAACACATTGCTTAATAAAATCTCCATGAGTGTCAGCCATATGTTTTCTGTTTCCAGTTTCTTCCCTTTCTTCTAAGTTTTTCTTTATTTCCTCTAAGTTGTCATCAAACATTTTAAGTTTGTGACTTCCATCCTTCTTAGTGCAGTTTCCTGCTGCTCTGTTGTCACACCAGATTGTCGTAGGCAAGAAAGTTCTTCCAACAACATACCTGAGCGACTTGTCTAATGAGATTACTTCTTGACAGGCTTCACTCATTGCTAGATACTCTGCTTGACAGGTAGAGAGTGTAACATATGTCTGTTTATGACTTCTCCATGCTATCACATCTCCAAATAATCTGATTATATATCCTCCAGTGGACGTAGAATCAATGCAATCTCTAAAACTAACGTCTGTCAGTGACTCTAACTCATCTGTTTTACCTTTAAATATCAATCCTCTATTTGGAGTTCCTCTAAGATATCTGAAGACTCTTTTTACATCTTGCCAGTCTTCTTCCGTGGGCTCTAATTGTCTTCTTGCTAAATAGTTTACTGCAAAGGCTATATCAGGTCGTGTAGCATTTGCCAGATACATTAAGCTTCCTATAGCTTCTCTATAAGGTACTCTTTTAATTTCTTCTCTAATACTATTTTCCTCTAATTTACTCTTTCTGTTTTTATTGCTCACTTTTCTGGTGACCATAGGAGTGCTCTGAGGCTTACATTCATTCATATGAAACTTTTCTAATATGCTCTCAGTATATCGCGTCTGATGAGTGTACATATAACTTTCTTCTTTGTTTCGCTCTATTGTTATTCCTAGAAAGTTCTTTGGTTCCCCAAGATCCTTCGTCTCAAATGTTTCACTCAACTTCCTTTTGATTTCTTCTAATTTCTTCTGATCATTACTTGCAACCAACATGTCATCTACGTAAAGCAGTATGATCACTATTTTGCCTTCTTTCCTCCACGTGAACAGGCATGGCTCATGTAGGTCGTTCTCTAATCCAAGTTTCTTAGCTTCTTCTGAAAATCTCTTATTCCATCTTTTCGGACTTATCTTCAATCCGTACAAGGCTCTATTCAATTTACACACCTTAGTCTTCTTGGTGTTTTCATCCACTTCTACTCCCTCTGGAATTTCCATATATATTTCATCTTTTTCTTCTAGAACTCCATTTAAAAATGCAGTCTTAACATCTAGCTGACTAGCGTATAAGTTATACTTATTTATTATCGCCAATATAGATCTAACCAGTGACAGTCTTGAAACGGGTGCATATGTCTCTTTTAAATCATACACGTTTCTATCTTTACAGCCTCTGATCACAAGTCTTGCTTTGAATCTGGTAGATCCATTTGCCTCTAATTTTCTTTTAAATACCCATCTTGAATCTATTATATTAGGTCGTTTTCCATCTAATTTCTCTAATGGTCTATCGACAAGTTCCCACACTTGATTAGCATACATAGATTCAAGTTCCTCTTTGACTGCAATTTTCCAATTCTCTCTTTCGTTACTTGATATAGCTTCTTCATAAGTAACAGGCTCTCTATTCAACGATGCCATAAGACATTGATGTAATTCATCTTCATTCTCTATATTCAGTTGAACATTTTTCACATTGGTATAATTAGCAAAGCTAACATCATCTATTATTCTCCGCACATCAGTGTCTCCATTATCTTCTAGTTTTCTTTTAGTTTTACTTCTAGTCATTGGAGTTTTCACTTTCCTTTCGTGCGACCCTCTGCTTCTGTTCGTCTAATTGTGTTATTTGTTTTCTCGGTCTACCTCTTTTCCTTTTTTCAGGAATCTCTAGTATTTGTTCTCCCTTTTCCTCATCTTCTACGAATTCTTTCATCCAGTTTTTATCTGAGTCTTTTTCTTCTTCTGTTCAACTATTTTGATATACATTTTTATATGTTACCTTTTCATTAAATCGAATGTGTCGGGACTCTATGAATTTTCTTGTGCTTGGATGCCAGAGTATATATCCAGTGTCAGTATATCCTACCAACACACCTCTAATAGCTCTCTTGTCGAACTTCGACGTAGGCTTTGGTACTCTTGCATATCCAATGCATCCGAATCTCTTTATTTGCTCAAAATGACAACTCGTTTCTGGTGAAAACTTCTTCAACGGGATCTCGTATTCTATAGTTTTGTGTGGAGATCTGTTGTACGCATGCACAGCAGCGTCAACTGCTAACTCCCACATACTCTTTGGTAATCCCGAGTCGAACATATATGTTCTAACTTTCTCTTGCAACGTTCTGTTGAACCTTTCTGCAACTCCGTTATGCTCTGGAGTATACGGTGGCGCGTAAATGGCTTCTATCTTTTCTCTATCCAGTACTTCTCTAAACGCACCTCCCGTGAACTCCTTGCCTTGATCTGACTTTACATAGCACAGTTTTTCTTCTTTTCCCAGTAGATTTCTGGCTTGTATGAGGTATTTCTCTAAAGCCTCTCCAGACTCGTCTTTCGTCTTTAATGAGTATGCTTTCGCCAATCTAGAATGGTCATCTATAAACACAATAATAAATCTCTTTTGTCCTGGATATGAGGTGGGTTTTATCGGACCCATAATATCCGTGTGTATGACTTGAAGTGGTCTTTGAGCTCTATTTCTATTTTCTTTAAACGGCAGTTTTGTCATCTTTGCCATTATACAGACTTTCACACTCTAATATGGAGTTATCAAGCTTAACATTCTCTAATCTCTTTTCTACTTTTTGTAATTGTCTTAGATAGTTTAACGATGCAGTGACCTAATCTAACATGCCATAACATCGCCTCATTTATTTTCTCTAATTTCTTTCCTTTTTCGATTACTGAGCTTTCACACATTTCTTCTATATTCTCTATTGTCTGTATATCCTCTAACTTAATGGCTTGCTCGAGTTCAGCATTATCGTGTTCTATACTTTTGTTCACATTTGTGAGCTCTCCTTCATTCTCCCTCCCAATCGCAGAGCCAACATTGTCCCTTTCATCTAATTCTCCTTCCGAAATTGATAACTCATTGCTCTGTATGTTTGCCTGCGATTGTTCAGGAAGCTCACTGTGTGAAACAATTTCTGCTCTACATCTGTACACAGCACATTCTACGTTATCATTGTCCTCTATATTATTATTTTTGACCTCAAATTGTATAATCCAATTTGGTTTTTCATAAACTCCTTCAAAAACTATTTTATTTGTCAGTTTATTGTAAACTTTAAACACTTTATCATCTAAATAGATACTGAACCCTGCATCAGCCAACTTTCTCAGAGACAACAAATTTTCAGATACTTCCTTTGTTGCAATTACATTTGTTAATTTAATGACTCTCTTTTCTTTTTCATTCGTTATTAACAAAAGATCTCCTTTACCATCTATTGAAATGTCTGCAAGCTCATTTTTATTCGCGCATTTAATAACTCTATCATTACATTTTTCAAAATTTGACAGAATAATATTCTTATTCACAATGTGATCCGTAGCACCCGAATCTACAATAAAATTTACTAACTCTTTTGAACTATCTCTATCTTCTATTACTTTAACCATGCATAATTTACCTTCTTTTGCTGTTTTCGTCGGTATATGTTTCTTGGCTGGTTGTATCTTGGTTATTTTCCCTTTGTTATCTACTCTTTTTGTGCCTTTTTGCACAAATCTACCCTTTTTCTTTATATTTTTATTAACGGTTTTATTTGTATACCTTTTTCCTCTAAATCTGCTCGCCTGGGCTCCGGCATTAGGACAGCTATCTCCTTTATGTCCTCGTATCTCCTGGCAATAGTAACAAAACCAGGCCTCTGTTCCTGCTAAGTGGGCAGTCCTTTTGCCATATGGCTCAATCTTGTTACATCTGTAGCACTTAACTTGCTTGTGCTCCTCAGCGGTGGCCCTTTGTGCTCTAACCTCTGGTTTCTCTAGTTCTCTCTAACTTCCGCTCTTAGTCTCTGCCTCTAACTGCATCATGAAAGACTTTATTTCATCTATGTTCAATTCTTTAAGATTAGATTGTCTTCTAATTAAATCTACATTCCTCAGCTCTGGTACATTTATTGACACAGCATGATAAAATGCAGGTCTAATCTCTTGTTCTGCGAGAGGTACCGCATCTTCGCATGATTCATATTCTCTAATTATTGAATCGAAGCGTTCGCAAAAATCACTTACTTTTTCGTCTTTTCTCATTTTAATTTGATAAAGTCTAGCTCGTACCGATGCATGAGTAACATTTACTTCACTCTTTTATAACCTCTTAATTTCTTCAAAATTTCTTTCGGGTCTTTTTCATGTAAAATCCTCTTATGATAATTTTCATCTAAATGATTGATTATTATATCTCTAACTAGACTTTTTCTCTTAGCAACTTTTAATTCGGAAAGATTTTCTGGACTTTCAATGTTCGAATCTATTACATCTAATAAATCGTTATTCATTAACTCAGATTTTAAATAATCCATCCAAAGATCAAATTGGATTTTTGCGTCAGCTTTATATTCTCTTCTAATATGCAACCTTTGACTGTTTAATTCTACCTCTAAAGCACTCTTAATTGTCTCTAACCTTCTATTTTTCTCGGCTGAACAGACTGTTGTTTCCTCTAACTTTTTTTTTTTTTAGACTCTACTTCTAATTCTTAACTCGTTTGTATGCTGTTCTCTACTTGTACTTTGCGTATTTTTGTTATTTACCTCTAAACGTCTAATCTTCAGTCTCTCTTTCTCTAAATTCGCATGGGCGACTTTCACCATGTCGTCCATCATCGAGGATGCTTTCATCAGAACTTTGTCTAACATTTTTGTTACGTTCTCTATTCTTGAAACCATTTTTTCTTGTTTGTTCGTAAAGTATCTTTGTCCCTATGGGTAGTACAGGACGATTTTCTGCCCATCTCTAGTCACATCTACGTTTTCTATTATCTTTGGTTTTGCTGTGTTTCGGGATTGCACCCCTTGCTTCAGTCTCCATCTTTTTCTCTTTTGCTTCTAAACAAAATTTCAAATTACTCTATCTCTGAATGCACAAGTGTATTATCCTTCTGATGTCTTATTTTAGAAAAATACTCTCTTACCTTCATCTTTACTCATCGTTTTATTACTACCTCTTTCTCTCTCTACCACTGTGACCACGCTGCTATCACTATCGTAGTCAACCAGTGCATCTTGGTTTCTCCTCGTCCATCGGAAGATTTTCATCTCTTTTTCCATCTAAATCGGGATTCAAAGTCGATTGAACATTAGCATTCCTCTTTTGACAAGATAAACCAACATTTCATATTGACAGATAATAATTTATAATTTATCGTCGAGTTTTTCTCAACAATAAAAACTTATATATTGCTATCAAGACCATACAGAACGCACTGCAATTCATAATGATCTGAAAGCGAGAAATCACGCGCCTCTGCAGAGCCATCCGTACACGCACACCACTATCCCGTGCGATCTCCAGCACTGCTGAAAAGATCTATAGGATATCGGGTTGATCACGCACGCGCACGGGACTCGTACAAATTTACGCGGCCTCCCTAAACAGCAATCAAGCTACACCGCACTGCTAGTCATGCTCAATTACCGACCCAATACATATCGATTTCAAAAAAAATAAACTCATGTAGAGTCATATAGAGTTTTTATACATACACATACACATATATGTATCGCAATCTAGCCATCCAGCATACGCATACATTTACATGTATCGTAATCTAGCCATCTAGCATACGCATACATTTACATGTATCGTAATCTAACCATCTAGCATACGCATACATTTACATGTATCGTAATCTAACTATCTAGCATCGATGCCATGTTATTAGTTGAAATCGATTATGTGTTTGTGCGCGCCCAGCAACAAGTTCCGCGCGCCAAAAACAATGACTCTCGCCGTCTACGATCGGACTTCCGCGCGCCAAAAAAAAAAAAAACTTTCGCTGTTCACGATCGGACTTGCACGCGCACGGCGCTTTTCCCGCCAGCTTGTTACCAAGCGGCATATATCTATCTCTTTCTATCCTTCTAACAGCATTTATCGAACGAACGTCTTATTTGCTGAGAATTCTCTCGTTTTTGCTCGTCAGCACGAGGAATATTATTTACTTACCCTCTAATCTTCTAGATTTCCCTATTCTTTCTAGATGCTTTTCGTCTTCTCGATGCCCTTCGCCGGCGTTCACACACTTCGCGTTACACGTTCAACTGTAGAAGTTTTCGTGCTTCGTTCCTCACGCAGGGGAATCGTGCCCTGGGCCCATAACCTATTGGCTATTCAATAAGGAGACTGTGTGGCGAGGTGGGCAGAAAACACAAGGATTATAGAATGCTCTAGATGCTATATTTATCTTTGTACACCGTCAACTCAAACACGTCTGAACGCGACGACACTCCGAGCTCTTGTGTTTTCACACAACGACGAAACGACCGCACGTACGCGTGGCGCCCCGAGGCTCGCGCCACGCGGGAGCTGCCCTCTCGAAAGGCGGGAGCACATCGCTCGTTCAAAGCTCAGCTCCTCATAGTATTTCACTAAAATGATTTATTTTGTTGTTAAAAATCGGCACCGAAAAAAAGGGCCGACTTCGCCCCGGTCTCCCTTACTTAATACATTTAAATCTATTTAGATGGAAATGTAAATGTGCGTGTGCATTTCTATGCTTACATATATGTTTGTCTTCTTGATTTACGATTGGAATAACATGATACAGATGCTCCTTTTGTCAAGTTCCAACAAAAATCAGAAAGCATGACCTTCATCGATTTACCATTTTGTATCTTTTTTCCATAACTGCAATGTCTTGATGGAATCGTTCACCGTGTTCATTACCAACATCCCCTAATTTGAAGGAAGAAAATCCAAAATAAGAATGCAAGTAATGAATTTTTACAGACATATTGCAACCCATTTCTTTAAATAATGTTGGAAGATCATCGACTATATTTTTATAATATGGGTGAAATAGTAACCCACACAGCACACTTTATCTGAGGGACGTCCTACAGACATCATTTTGGGATATCGCAATAACCGCAGGACATCCCAAAATGATCTCAGATATCCGGTGGATATCCATTGGATGCACAAGTGTCCGGCTATTTAGTATCTTGCAGACATCTTAGATGACGTCCACAGGATATCTGAGGCAGATCGAAAAATATCGCAAGATATTAATTAACTCCCAAAAAAATATTCTATCGTTTAGTGGCTCCCGCTTGATTTTAGAGGATTTTCCTCTGAAATACGGTCTCAAGAAGATATTTTAAAATCTAGAGGAATATCCTCTAACCATGAGACACTAGACTTAAGATTGCAGTCCTCTTAATGCTAGAGGACTGACACTGATTTCCGATATTCACCCGACATAAAAAAAAATTATTTATTTCGAAATTTTATTACTATTTTTTAAGTAAATTTGTTTCTTAAGATGCAGTCTATGATTATAAATATTTTCTGGTATCTGAAAAAACACTTACCTTGGTGGGATTCGAACTCGGGACCTCTGGATCGTGAGCCAACTGCCTTACGTGGTAGACTACTTCTTAATTTAATGTGAGCGTTATATATAGTCTACATATGTCATAACCAGCGCAAATATATAATTTTTCAAAAATCATCTTAAGAAACAAATTTAGTTTAAAAAGAGTAATAAAATTTTAAATTGGATATATGATATAATATTTCTTAATGTCGGGTGAATGTCAGAAACCAGTGCCGGCTTATTATGAAATTTTGTGTTCGTAAATATATTTATGAAAAAAGTATATTTATAAAGTTAAAACATTCTTATCAAATTCTTACAAGGGCTTTATTAGACAAAAATAAGGAAACCTTTCTTATGGAATCCCTACCCACACAGCACACGATGTCCATTGGACGTCTAAGGACGTCCAGTCGACGTCTATGGACGTCCAATGGACATCGTGTACTGTGTGAGTAATAAATAATGATCGGGACCTTATCCGGTTAGCCCTAATAAATAAGTATTTGTGAAGTTAAAACATCCTTATCAAATCCTTACAAGGGCCTTATTAGATAAAATAAGGAAACCTTTTTTATGGAATCCCTAATAAATAATGATCGGGACCTCATCATGTTAAAATAAAGAAATCTTTCTTATGGCATCCCTAATAAGTATGATCGGGGCCTTATGTTATGTAAGACCATCCCCTAACAAATTTCTACATGGGAATATCTTGCATATCCTCTAATTTTAAGAGGCTATTCGGATTATTATAGTAGAATTTGCTATAGAGGAATTTACTCTTGATTATAGCTTACGCATCCACTCTTTTATAAAGTAATAACGATTTTGAATTGTATTTAAAGGAAAATGAATTAAAGGCTTAGAAAGCTTTCAAAAACCTTGTGGAAAACTTTTTAGGTAACACCAAAGCTTCAAATTATAAAAATATAGTCAACGATCTTTTAACATCATTTAAAGAAATAGGTTGCAATATGTCCGTAAAAATTCATTACTTGCATTCTCATTTAGATTTTTTTCCTTCAAATTTAGGGGATGTTAGTGATGAACACGGTGAACGATTCCATTAAGACATTGCAGTTATAGAAAAAAGGTACAATGGTAAATCGATGAAGGCTATGCTTTCTGATTTTTGTTGGAACTTGACAAAAGAAGAAGCATCTGTATCATGTCATTCTAATCATAAATCAAGAAGACAAACATATATGTAAGCATAGAAATACACGCGCACGTTTACATTTCCATCTAAATGGATTTAAATATATATAGGCTCTTTATTAGTTTTTTATAATATATAAGTTAAAATATTTTTTATTTAATTTCAGGGATTTGTTACATTTGACGTCAAAACGAAAAACCTCTGTACATGACCTATTTAAAAAATTCAAATATTTTATTTTCACATCCGCTATATTAATTTGCCTTTTTAAATTTGTCAACTTTGATATTAAGGGGGGAATTTCTTTTTTGTTCGCTAAATTTATCGCTTTTTTCTAATTTTCTGGTGAAGAAACTATACAACGGATCAATGCGAAATTTGGCATGTGGATTTATTTACCTCTTATCTATTCACAAAAAAATAAAAAATCATTTCCTCCCAAAAATACGCCTCCCACCCTCCTCGACGCGCGATGATCCCCAGTTGACGGTGTGCACGCGATTTGAGTCTTCCCATTAATCCTGCAACAAAAACCCAAGAACATTTTACTTTACACACATGTAGCTATCGTTTGACGAAAAAAAACAGCAATACGTTGAATATTTTTTTGTTTATAACAAAAAGATCGATCTATTTTTTTTTATCAATCGATATTTTGAGTTCAAAACATCACCGGATCCTCAATTTTTTTTTTTCGTTTTTTTCGATATCTCAGATTTGACCTAAAATTGTATGCATAAAAATATCTGGCTATATCTCAGATATATTTTGCTGTGTGGGATGTCAGAAATTGACATATACTATACACTATCTTTACTAAAATGTACTCAAAACGGAAATATTCCATTAATGGCGGACGACCAATCCGCATCCTGCAGCCTCGGTGTCCTATCCCTCACTACAGGATTCCTACGTCACTTTCACTACTTTTTCCTACAGATGGCCCGGGCCTCAACGTCACTTTCACATACAATATCATATACACGTGTATATACGTGTGCGTACTGCGCTCATCAGTGCAGACAGTACGTTCAGCCCGCTGTCAGTCAGTTATAACCCAGAAATATGTATCGTGCAACATCGTGATCTCTCATAAATACGATCGTTTAATTCCGAATTTCGGTTGCGTCACGCAAGGATCGAAGTGTCACGAAATTAGGATGGGCGTCACAAGAGACGAAATATTAGCGGGTCGGATTTATCAGTGACAGTCGTGACCGTCACGTCGTGACAGATAGTGATCATCAATACATCGATATGTATATTGACCGCAGGAAGCTAATACCGAAATCTTTAAGAAGGAAGGCGTATTCAAAATTGCATACGTACGTATAATAGGCTGTCTTATAAAAGTTAAAGAGAACGAGAAAGTGATCTGCATACACGTGTGACAGGCATTATTTTTCTGAAAAATCTGTCGTATTTATATGCACGTGTGACATTTATATGCACTATCGCGTAATAAAGATTTTTCCAAAATATGTTAATTACTTTTTAGTATTACATTTTGTGTAGTAAAAAAGAGAAGGAAAATCGTCGATTATGTTCCGTTTGTTTCTAATTAATCACGATGTCAGTAAGTAAGGAAATGATAATTGAAACGATGATTTATGGATATACACTTCTCACAAAAATTAAAGGAACACTAAATTTATCTCTAAAAATAGGCAAAATTCAAGCAGCTGCAACTTTGTTAAAAATGATCGAAATTTAAATTAAAAAAAAAGAATTTTAAAGCTTGAAATCTCTACTTTCGAAAAGTTACTATTATTTTTTAGTTTCTGCGAGTTTGGTAATTTTTGCACATAGAAAACTACGAGCTGGACAAAATAGAATATTTTCCTCTCACTTTGTGGGCCTTTTTTTTTAAGTAAGGAAATCTTCTATTACTGGGATTGGGGGCCGAAGCCCGGTTTACCCAGTAGCTCCTGAAGGGAAGACTCCCTCGCCCTCCGGGCAGAGAGGCGAGGGGAGTGTCGGATTCCATGCACAATACTATATGCATGGCCTATCGACTAAAACCTCACTGTGTCCTTACCTGCATCGATAGGGGGCGCCCGGGAACAGTTATTATGCATCCGGAACGCCCCCCGATGCGTGAGCCTAGACTCGGCTCCCGACTCTGAGCCTTTAGGCTCGGTAACTCGATGAGTCGAATCAGATCTATTACGTGACGGGGTGCGGACACCGACACCCCGCCACCCTCCCTTTGCGTAGGGAGTAGTGGTCGACGCCCGTTGCCCGCCGGGTCGCCGACCTCCCTCCTCCGGATACCTTCCGCGTCGGCGGAGGCTCCGGAGGTACAATACTGCTCCTACTGCATTACGCAGTAGTACCTCCGTTTATGGTTCGGAGGAGTAGGCGGATCACGATCCGTCATAAAACTATGGAGGGTCCGCCGCGGGGGCAGCTCGCTCCCCACGACGAATCCTCTCCGCGTTCTCCTTTTCGAACATTATTTGCCCGCAAAAGGCCAAGAACGCTTTCCACTTTGTTTCCCTCCCGACTATGGCCGCCACAATAGCCGGGAGGGAAAGGTCGTCTCCGACCTCCTCCTTTAGGACTCGGCGCTGTTCAGCCCACGCTGGACAATGTTCCAGCGTGTGCTGCGCCGAGTCCCTTCCTTCATTGCAATGGTGGCATCGCGTGGTAGTTTTCTTCCCAATTCTACACAGGTACTCACCGAAGCACCCGTGCCCGGTGAGCACCTGTGTAGCATGATACAAGATCTTGTACCCCCGACTATCTAGCCAGTCTGCTAGATAGGGTCGGACGGCATCGACGGTCCTCCGCCCGGGTAGCGCCGGGTTCGCGAGATACGCGCCCCATCTTTCGACGAGGACCGTCTTTGCTTGGAGCCTGACCGCTTGTCTGACCCTGTCTGTTAGTTCGACTCCCCCCGGTCGCAGCTGTTTTGTACATCGGTACACCTCCTCGTGTTGCTGCGCTGCGAGCTCCAGACAGAGGGAAGTCCAGACAGGGTCGTGGCCGCCGCATGCGAGACGGTGCGGTACGCTTGTGACACCCTTAAAGCTACGATGCGCTGGGCCTGGCGTAACTTTGCCTTAAGGCGCACTGAGGCTCCCATCGCAGGTGCCCAGATCGGGGCACCATATAGTGCCACGGCGTGCACCGTCGTCGCGTACAGCCGGCGAACATGGCCGCTCGCCCCTCCCAGGTTAGGCATCAGCCTTTCCAGGCTGTTTGCCACACCCATGATCCTGGGAGTCAGGCGAGCGAAGTGCTCGCCGAAGCTCCAAGTTCCGTCCAACCAGAGGCCCAGCAATTTAAGCTGGGCCCCCACGGGGATACGGATCTTCTCTACCACTATATAGACCCCAGGTGGCTTCCCCTTCTTACGGTCATAGAAGAACGCAGCCTGCGTCTTTTGGGGAGCCACTTTGAGGCCCATCTTTTTCATAGCTTCTATCATGCGAGCCAACGCAATGTTCGCTTTTCATCGGGCATCATCCCAATCGCCGCCCTCCACCCCAGGAAGGTGTCGTCCGCAAAACCAGACACCTAACACTCCGGGGGCAGGGCGACTTGCAGGACGGCGTCAAAGCCTAGGTCCCACAGGATCGGGCCAAGAACTGACCCCTGTGGGACCCCCCGCACGACCAACTTCACCCTCACTATTCCGTCTCGGCCCGTATAGACCAATTTCCTGTCCCCCGAGATAGTCATACAGGATGGCTATCAGGTACTGGGGCACTCCATGATGTTCCAGAGTCCCCCGTATGACCGGCCACGGCAGGCACTTTGTGGGCCTGTCACGTGGACAAAAAGAATCTGCCAAAATTTTCGACTTCCTAACGTGAAAGCTTGAAATTTTCCTTGCAAAATCTTTTTTTAAAAATGTTTCTACGATTTTTTGTTACTGAGTCATCGTGGATTGAATAAGAAATGAGCATTTTGACTTTGATTGCTCATAACTCCCTTAAAAATCATCGTATTGCAATTAAAAAAACAGATTCTTAAAACTGAAACTTTGCTCTATTGAACGATATAATTGCCAATTTTTTTAAATAACATGTAGACATGATACAAATAGATGAAAATAATGTAAAAATTAGCGATTTTTTTCTTTTTTATTTTGACCCAGAAACAATTGTGCTGAACAACAACACAATTTATTCTTTATGTTTTTTTGTACTTATAAGTACCCTGCATTTAAAAAAAAATTTGCCAAATAATTATAAGATTTTTTCATGGTGGCCACTGTGGTTTTATGGAGCAAAACGTACAAAAGATTGCTTAAGGAGGGTACACAAAATTGAGTTTTGGGAACTATTAGGAAAACGAATAAATCTTACATATTCTTACGTATTTTAACTCGTAGAATCCGAAAATGGCCATAAAAATTATGTCTATAGCGGAGAAAACATGGAAAATGAAGAAAAATGCGGAAAAACATGAAATTGTTTAAACTCCCAAACGTAATTTTTTTACGTTTTTTTACGTATTTTAAGTCGTAGAATCCGAATATGATCATACAAATATGCGTCATTACCAGTGAACCGGTTAAGCAATTTTACAATCTTTTGTACGTTTTGCTCTATAAAATCATGCTATTTGACAATTTGACAATTTTTTGTTAAATGCAGGGTACTTAAAAGTACAAAAAAACATAAAGAATAAATTTTGTGTTGTTCTGCACAATTGTTTTCTGGGTCAAAATAAAAAAGGAAAAGTCGCTCATTTTTACATTATTTTCATCCATTTGTATCATGTCTACATGTTATTTAAAAAAAATTTGGCAATTATACCGTTCAATAAAGCAAAGTTTCTGCTTTAAGAATCTGTTTCTTGAATTGCGATACGATGATTTTAAGAGAGTTATGAACAATCAAAGTCAAAATGCTCATTTCTTATTCAATCCGCATGACGCAGTAACAAAAAATCGTAGAAACATTTAAAAAAAGGGTTTTGCAAGGAAAACTTCAAGCTTTCACGTTAGGAAGTTGAAAATTTTCGCAGATTTTTTTTGTGCATGTGACAGGCCCACAAGTGAAAAGAAAATTTTCTATTTTGTCCAGCTCGTAGTTTTCTATATGTAAAATTACCAAACACAGAAACTAAAAAATAATAGTAACTTTTCGAAAGTAGAGTTTTAAGCTTTAAAATCCTTTTTTTAAATTTAAATTTTGTTCATTTTTGACAAAGTTACAGCTGTTTAAATTTTGCCTATTTTAAAAGAAAAATGTAGTGTTCCTTTAACCCTTAACTAGCACACGTCCGCGATCGAACGTTATCTGCACACGGGGTGTTGTACATCCCATACACTT
>JASTWL010001775.1:0-22407 GCA_035220575.1 Temnothorax rugatulus | reverse complement strand
AACGAGACGCACCCTACACTGCGTAACTAACGTCTCTCTGCTTTACATCAAAATAATCCTGTAGGTAACATATAATAAACTAAAAGTGTATGTATGATATTTACATCCCGGCGCCCTTGAAAGAGCATCTTTCAACAAATTAGATATAATATTGAGTACAAAATGTATGTTTGCGTGTAATCTTGTTTATATAATATAATATAATCCTACGAACTAATCTATACTAAGCTTATGCTAATTAATGACTCGAATACCAAACTTAAAAATTCAAATTTTTAAATGCGCGAAGAAGTCTAATCTTACAGTCCTTAATCTTATAAGGAAGTGCACATATCTTTTTGACCGCTCGTTTGTAAGTTCCTGAGGATGTGCGTATGGTTACTACGCGTACGATTCCATCGTCTCCTGGATGTAGCTCGTGAATCCTCCTAGTTTCCACTGTAGAGGGGAGAGATTATCCTCGATTATCAGAACCAGGTCTCCGACTTTTACCAGGTTCTCGCCATCTTTCCACCGTGTTCTACTCTGTAACTGCTGCAAATATTCCTTCTGCCACCTTTGCCAAAAATGTTGGCGGAGCTTCTGTATGTGTTGCCACCTAGATAAATGATTGTCCTTGGTGTCCAAATAATTCCGTTCAGCTGGCCTTTGTAATGAGTCACCAATAATGAAATGAGCTGGCGTAAGAGGCTCAAAATCACTCGGATCTGAAGATAAGGCCGTTAGTGGTCTGCTGTTCAAGATGCCCTCAATCTCGACCAGTAATGTGTAGTACTCTTCGAAGGTATAGAGTAAGTCCTTCATGATGATTCTTAGATGTCTTTTTACGCTTTTGACTGCTGCCTCCCATAGACCTCCGAAGTGTGGCGATCTAGGAGGTATGAAATGCCATCGTATATTTCGTACAGCGAGTTCTGCAGCGATAAACCGTTCTTCTTTCTTGAGAAGTTCGTAAATTTCCTTCAACTCGTTGGCTGCTCCTACCAGGTTAGTGCCATTGTCCGAGTAGACGTCCGCACACGCTCCTCTTCTGGCGCAAAAACGTCGAAATGCTGACATAAATGCTTCTGTAGATAGGCTGCTTACCAGCTCGAGATGAAGCCTTAGTTTTAAAACACACGAATACTGCTACGTATGCCTTGCTAATAGGAATGTTTCCTCTCCTTTTGCTTTCTCTGATGTTGAATGGACCAGCGTAGTCAATACCACAAACTACAAATGGTCTGCTGTCGCTTGTTACTCTGGATTGCGGTAGATCTGCCATTCTTAGATCTGGAATACTTGGCCGATATCTTAAGCATGGTATACATCCTCTCACTATCTTTCTTGCCTCCTTCGTCCTGAAAAGAGGCCAGTATTGCATCCTGATGGCTGCTAGGAGTTGCTGAGGCCCACAATGATGTAACCTTATGTGTTCTTGTCTTAGGATGATTTCCGTCATGTGATGCCTCGCTGGTAGTACGATTGGATGTTTTTGATTGACTGAACGTCTGCATGCTTCAACCTACCACCTACTCTGATGACGCCTTCCTCATCTAAAAGGGGGTTAAGAGCAAATAATTGGCTTTTAGGGTGTACTCGCTTTCCCTGCTGCAAGGCACGTAAGTCCTGAGGAAAACTTTCCATTTGGAGCATCCGAATGATAATTAGCTCTGCTTTCTTACGTTCTTCGGGTGTTAAAGACTCCGTTGGTCGTTGACCTCGTATAATGCTTTTTACACGGAGACAATATGCTATAGCTCCTTTGAGTTTGTCAAATGATGAGCATCTTTGAAGAATATCTCGAGGTGATTTCGAGACCACAAGCACGATCTCTTCGCGTGTTGCTGAATTATCTACCGGCATGTTAGTAGGTGTTTTGGGCCATTGTTCTTCATGCGGAAGCCATGATGGGCCATTCCACCACAGATTGTTTGTAGCCAACTCTTCGGCTGTTGTTCCTCTTGAAAGTACGTCTGCTGGGTTCTGTTCTGATGGCACGTGATGCCATTTAGCTTCTGGTACTAGGCTATGTATTTCTGCGACTCTGTTTGCATAGTAAGTCTTCAGCTTGTGAGGCGGTGTACTGATCCACAAAGGACTATAGCTGAGTCACTCCTAAGATGGATTTCCGTTATCGGTTGCTTGATAGCTTCACGTACTGCTGCTGCCTGTTTAGCTAATATGAGTGCTGCACATAGTTCTAACTTCGGCAATGTTATAGTCTTCAGAGGTGCTACTCTTGATTTAGAGCACACGAGAAATGATTTCCAGTCTCCTTGTTTCGTTTGTTGTAGACGCAATAAATGCAGGCGCCGTAGGCTTTCTCTGACGCGTCTCCAAATCCATGCATATATAATGATTGACTGCAGTTATGTAGATTAAAGTTCCGTGGTATCCTGATCTGACTAAGAGCTAGAAGTGAATTGTAGTATTTAGTCCACGTCTCGCGAAATATCTGTGGAACTGCTTCGTCCCATCCTATGTTAATTCCATAGATTCTGCATTGTTATCTGGCTATGATAAGTACTGGACCGATTAATCCCAATGGATCGTAGATTCTAGCAATTTGCGACAAGATACTACGTTTTGTCGCTGTGTTGTTTTCTGTCAGATTTACTGCATACTGTAATACGTCTTTTGATGAGTCCCATAGAAGTCCTAGCGTCTTCATAGGCTCTTCTGCATCTAGTACAATAACGAATCTTCCTTTTTGTCTTGCGAAAGATCTTGTAAAATCCTAGGATCGTTTGCTCTCCACTTCCGGAGTTGAAACCCTGCTGATTCGAGTAGTTCTGATAAATCCTTTCTTAACTTGATTAATTGTGCCAACTTGCGACGACCTGTCAGAACATCATCTGAATAAAAATCTTCAAGTAAGCTATAATTGCTTCTAGTTTCTCAATTGCTTCGGGTTGAGTCGCTAGATCCCTTAGAGAACGTATTGCTAGAAAGGATGCACAGGTAGTGCCATATGTTACTGTATTTTAAAATATATATCTCTATTGCTTTTCGAATGTCGTCTCTCCATATGATTCTTTGAAGATCTCGGTCTTCTTCTGCTACCCAGATTTGCCGAAACATCATCTTGATGTCCGCTGTCATTACGAACTGATGTGATCTGAATCTGATTAAGATGTTCCATGGGTCATTGTGAAGGTTAGGTCCGCTTAACAATTTCTGATTTAATGATGCGCCCGTTGATGTCTTCGCCGAGCCGTTAAAAACAACTCTAAGTTTCGTTGTTAGACTTGTTGTCTTGATCACTGGGTGATGTGGTAAATAAAAATGTTCCTTTTCTGGTATAGAACACTGCTCCTTGACTAGAGACATGTGCCCCAATTCTCTGTATTCCTTTAAGAAGTTATGATAGTCTTCTTTCAATTTTGGCTGTTGATTGAGTCTTTTTTCTAATGCTAAAAAGCTTTTGAGCGCTGTACTCTTTGATTCTCCTAATTTGACTGAGTCGTCTTTGGCAAACGTACAACATATCTTCCGTCGTCGCCTCTTTTTACCGTCTTCACGAAGAAGTCTTCAACTAGTTGATCTTGAGGTGAATATGAACGCTCTTGTTTTCTTGGCAGCGGCTCTTCTATGTTCCAAAACTTTTCTAGTTGACTGTCTAAACTAGTAGCTACGACATTGCAAACTCGTTTGATGCTGGATGCTCTTGAATCTATTAATTCTCCGCCTACTATCCATCCTAGTAGCGTTTCTTGCAGTCTAGGTAATGTTTCACTCAGCTCTTTTTGTCTTGTACATATTATCTTCCAGAAGATACTACTTCCTATGAGAAGATCTATCGTTCCTGGCTGGTTGAAGCTTGGATCCGCTAAGTTTAAATCTTCCGGGATGTTCCAAGTATGCGTGTGAACTTTGATATGCGGCAGCTTTTCGGTTATGGCTGGCATTATTAAACATTCCAATTCTGTCGAGAATTCGCTATGCATTGATTTGATTCGTACAGTGACTGATTCCCTTGCTGTAACTTGTGTACGACTTATACCGCTGATGGGCACATTGACATTGCTACCCTTTAGCTTGAGCTTTCTTGCTACATCTTTGGTTATGATGTTGCTCTGCGATCCCGGGTCTAACATAGCTCTGCAGACTCTCAGGTTGCCTTCGTTGTCCATAATATAGATCTTAGCTGTCGCTATAAAAACTATAGATTCCGTAACGTAGTCGCGTAGTATGTACTATTACCTTGGCTTCTTTATCAGATAGTTCAGAAGTACTCTTTACTTGCCTTGATTCTGCTGAGACGGCTGCTTCGTTTGACTTACTGCTTGTGTTTTTCTTTTCCATCTGTTCCTCTCTATCCAGATGCAGAATGGTGTTGTGTTTCTTCGAACATACTTTACATGTTGATGCTGTACATGCTTGCATATAATGACCCTTGCGTAGACAATTAAGACATAATTGCCGTTTTTTTATTTCTTCTCGCTTCTCTGGAACTGATAACTTTTGGAATTTTTCACATCTTGATACGTGATGCGAACCTTCGCAATATACACACTGTGATTGTGGTATAGCTGCTACGTTTACATTCTTACCCGATTTTTTAAATGCTATAGACTTTGCGTGGTCTTGCTTGTTTTTTGATACATCTACTAACTAATGTATGAGCTCTGCTTGTCAGAACTCTAACAATGCTTCGAGAGAAGGCATACTTTCGGGATCTCGCTTTCCTATTTCTAATTCCCAGTCTTTTCTGGTCGCGTAATCTAATTTGTCGCTTAACAAATAAAGGAGAATAGTGTCCCAATGCTGAATCGGCTGTTTTAATGCTTCTAACGCTCTGACGTGTGTACGTATGAATCTATGAAATTTCTTAAAGTTACGTGATTACCTTTGCTTACTGTCGGTAACTCGAAAAGTTCCTTATATGCGTATTAATTATTAGCTTCTTATTTTCATATCTCTCTTTAATTAATCGCCATGCTGTTTCATAGTTCTCTTCTGTTGTCCTCTAATTTGCCGGAAGTCTCCGAAAGAACTCCGAAAGGAACTTTTAAATTTGTGAAACGTTGAATGTTGGCCGCTCAATTTTTTCTTCTACTTTACCGCCGTCGAAATACTTTTCAGAAGCCACAATCAATCTACATAAAAATGATCTTGCAGATGGGTAATTTACAGGTTGAAGAATATAGCTTTGTTGTTGTCTAGTCAAAGCATTTATCGTGCACTGAAGAAATTTTTTGCTGTCTAGCAAATCATTTGCACTATTGACAACAACGGCTTGGTTTGCTCGATAGCTAATTTCTTCCGCTATAGCGCAAATTTTTTGTTGTATAGCAAATAATTTCTTCGGCAGCTATCTTCGGCATCAATTTGTTGTATCTTAAATTCTCTCACGTGGTCATATTGGTGATTTGTTCGTTAACGTTCGATTTTTCTCTCACTTATCCAGAACTTCAATGAATTATCTATATCGCGTATCTTTATTTAGCTACTAACTAAAAAAAGTCAAACATGTCTGTTGGAATTTTTTTTCTCGTTTTATATTGGTTCGATAAATCTGTATATTTTATCTGGTCCTATACATTTGTGTCGAAGTACTTTGTGCAAATTGAAGACTTGCTTGTTGCAAGTGTAAGATAATCGAGAGTAAACGCTTTTCCTCGAAGTACCTATGGAGACCGGATTACATGAATAAATTCTTTATCATGAGCTGTAGAAAGCAATCGCTTCGCGGAAAATTGCCAATCAGGAAAATTGAATACGACCCGACCTCCTCTCATTCTCTCTCTTTCTCTCTCTCTCTCTCTCTCCTCTCTCTCTCTCTCTCTCTCTCTCTCTCTCGCGTTACGCGATCGAGCGAGGTGCGTAGGTAGAAGATTCCGCGAACGGCCAATCGAATCTCCTTCGTGGAAGAGTTCACATCGCCGCGGTATGCACCGCTCCGCATCTGTTTCACCGATGACGCGCCCCAGATGTGCCGCAGTTCGACTTTCGGAAGAGCGCGGCCGCCGCAACTGTGCAAGAGGAAATCGCGTATATCTTTAAGGTTCTCAATCTTGGCATTCCCCCAAGAGATTGGAAAAAAGGATAGCTTTCAATCTCACAACACATAAGAGACTTCCTCGTCACACAAAATATTCGAGAAGTTTGAACGTATTTTAAGAAGATATGGTTTAAAAAATTCATTACTTGTATTTTATTACCTATGTGCACAGTATCGTTATCTTCATAGAAAAGTAAGATTAGATTAAAGAGAATGATTGCACAAGGGCTAGATAAGGATAAAATATTCATGTTGTACTTTTTAGAAACGTGATTCCTTTATTTGGAATAGATTTCGCTCTTTTTTTTTATAGTTGCCAATTGATGAGTCACTCATTAGCGAGCACGTCGACAAAACGTTAACAATTGTCTCAATCGCGCCTCGTTGGCTTATCAGCCGGTTCTTGGGACGACAAGCGAAGCGTATCAGGGTTATCATTATAAACGACTATTTTGTCTGGCCTATTTTTCGAGGTAGGTGCTGTTAAAGGCGTCGTTAAATTACGGGAACGCGTTCGGGGAAACTGTAATCGGGGTTCCTCGAAACAATGGCAGTGCCGCGCGCGCTTTGACGTTCGTGTCGACTCGACCATATCAGCAGTCATAAGTCCAACGGATTATTGTCGCCTCGATGCGTTGTCCTTCATTGCGAATGCGATTGCTTAAAAGAGTTTCAATTCATTTTCCTATCAATTGAGAGAGTTTTTAATTCATTTTCCATCCAAAAAGATTTTTAAATTCCTAATTTGCAGACATTTCAAATATTTAAGCTTTCTTAATCCTGCAGAAAATTTTTATAAATTTTTAACGGAATATTAAATATCTCGGATTATTAAATAAAACAGTTTAATAATTTAATATTTGCAAATATTCTAAATTTAATGGACTATTAGAATATTAAATTTTATCTTTTCAATGCACTTATTGTCTCTTTCCAGCTGTAACTAAATTCTTTGAGTACGATTATTGTTAGATTTATTTTTTTATTGGAATTCACATTACGTGATTTAAAATCTTTATCGAATCTGCCATCGTTTTATCAATTTACATTTATTGTACATATACACGCATAGTATATATATATAGAAAAATTGTTCACAGAAGTGCGAAATTTTGCTGATTTTTACCCAAACAGCACGATTATTCGTATAATCCATATCTGCTTGATTAAATACGCTTATAAAATTATAGCTCAAGCTCGACATATTTGACGGTAACTGCCGAATAATTCGCGGGAAGCTGTCCGGTTCGCTTTTATCACCGCGCATTATCGTCGTGTACGCGACAACTAATTTCCGCCGGGCCGTTTCATTGATCAACATACGGCGAACGTACCTACGGCCAAATCAAATTGTCGCAATTTCAGCGGCGCGGACAGTTTTTTCTCGCCCGGGCTCCGCGTAACAAATGCAAACCAACGCGTCGACAGAGATCGACGCTGCAATTTTCGGCCCAGGTATTTACGCGGTGCATTCCGACTCCGCGCGTGTATAAATTCACGTCCGGCGTCCACGCGCCCGTTGGCAGTTATTATTCGGCGGAAACAGAAACCCGATCGTCCGGCGGGACACCCCCCCCCCCCCGCGATCGTCCTGACGACGACGATGAATTCGATTTTCGCCAAATTGCGATTCGCCCCCGGGTGAAACGTTGTTGCCAATCGCCGCCCGACTCCCTTTGTCGCCGCCGCGATCGATTCCCGTCGTTACAAAGGCGATCCAGACGCGCGCAGCATCCGAAAGCCGGTCGGGTCCGCAAGAGTGTCTGTGGCGCTGCGAAATTCTGGTATTCGCGATGTGAAACGGACGATGAAAAATTGTGCGATACGCACTCGTGCAATATTGTATTTCAAATTTTTTTATCTTATCAAATAAAACGTTACATTGAAACAAAAATAACACTTCAATATTAATATGTCGTTCTTCAAACGCAGTACTTCAGTATATCAATATATAGTTCTTATTGCTTGAATTGTTAAAATTGAACTTTATTATTGCCATTGTATGAATCCGAAAAGATCTTATTTTACATAGGAATGTTTAGAACGCTTAGAGGGAAACACAGCGTGGCTCAGGCAGGCGTTCTAGATCACTATAAGTTTCGTAACTCCGCTAAGAGGCTTTTATATGCGCGGAATTCTACCAAACCTTTCCAGAGTTCTTTTTTCTTTTTTTTTTCTTTCTTTTTTTTTTTGCTTAAAATATTACAGAGAGAGAATCGACCCCGAGACGGCGTGCACGGAGCGAGTATACGGTGCGTGCAGCGGCAATCTGGTGGCGCGCGCAATTGCGGGGGTCCGCGGGAGATGGATTCATGAATTACGGGCGCTCAGCTACGCGCGGTGAATTACTTGCGTCGGGGAATTGGGTCGATTTAATCCGGCGTTTTGCGCGCGAGGTGCGCGTAGGTAGGTGGATAGATGATGTTCCGCGAATCCGCGATCAATTCACTTCGTGGAAGCGCGCATCGCGTATCATAAATGCCGCGGTCGGCGACGGCACTTATTATCCGGCGCATCGGTGCGTCCAGCGAGACGGAGGAAGGGAGCAGCTCTGGCGACCACTTGGAATCTTCCTTTTGCAAACTTCGATTTGAACGTTAACGTCGCCATGTATATCACACCCCATATACATCTACATTTTTATAAAAAATTAAAAAGTATTAATATATAAATTTTATTTATTGTATATATACACATATATTTACTAAATATTTGGATATACGATATATTATCTTATACATATATAATTCTAGTTAGTTACTATATTACTAATTAGTTGCTATATTATTTTATAAACTTTTTAATAATAATTATATTGTGTGTGTGATGTTGTGATGTGACGTAATAATTATTGAAAACATGTTATGAAAATAATATAAAATAAATTGATGTATATAACAATTAAAGTTAGCGTAATGTAAATATTAACTTTTTAAATCACACATAATATAAAATAAAAAATATTTTATATTTTTCATTGTCCTATCAAAAATACTGCGAATCTTTTTAATTTACTACACGTATGTTTACTGCACAAATGTTTTAAAAAACTTTCATAACAAAAGGATGAAAACACGTGATATTTTCAAACGGCTATTGTTTCACTTATCATGGTATATATTTCAGAAATAATACGTATTGTATAAATATATTATTAAACGATGGTAAACATAAAAATCTCTTTGCAGAATTAAATGTATATATAATTATACAATTTTATCTTTCTGCAAGTCACAACACAATTTGTATTGAAAAAAAATTACCGAAAGAATTTAATATTGCCAAAAGGAAAATTTAGCCTCGCAGGGATATTGAAGATGTTAAAGGATTTCGTGGGAAGGAAGAGATTTCTGAATGCGAGCAGCCCTCGGAGAGTCAACACTCCTGTTGACACACCGCCGACATACTACCGCCGATAAATTTTCATGCGATCATTCCGCGCGTCACCTCCAGCGCTCCACCTAATTTCTTTCTCGTTTCGACGAGTATCAAACCACCCTCGTCACCCGTCCGTCGATTCTTTCCTCCTCTTCGCACCCCATTTCGCAACTATCATTTGCACCCACCACTTCGGAGGTTTACAACTCGGCGACGCCGTTCGCTTTATCGCCGCCGGCCTTTTGGGTACTCGATTTACGATACGCGCGAACTTTAAGAGTTGGGCGGGTGTGCTGTTTACCCTTACGATCTCTCTTGTCGTAAAGTCCCGAATCCTCGTAAATTCCGCTACGCCGAAACATTTACTTTCAGGAGGATCATTATCGCGTAGTAAACAGCCACGTAAGGACGTCAAAACACAAACGGATCTGAAATAGAGTACACAAAATGTTGTAGAGTACACAATATTTAAAAAGTACCGAAGAAAATCGGAGAAATCAGGTGTGTCAAGAGAATTTATATCAAAAATCTAGAAATATGGAATTAAATTTAAAAATTCCGAAAATATTACTGGATTCTCTTTTCAAAGAGATCAAATGTGTTTAAAGGAGTCCAAGAATCCAAGAATCGAGATCCAAGAATCTGAAATTGAATTTACAAAATATATTTAAAAAGTTATCGAAAGAAACATAGAGAATATATAATTGAATTAGGAACCACGTATGATGAGAATATGTGTCAAAAATCTAAAAATATCAAATTAAATTTAAAAATTCCGAAATACCTACTGTTGGATTCTCTTTCCAAAGGGATTAAATAATCAGAGGAGTCTCGAGATCCTAGAATCTGAAATCCAAGCAGATCTGAAATTGAATTTACGAAATAAATTTAAAAAGTTATCGAAAAAGAACAGAGAAACCGAGTACGACGAGAATATATATGTGTCGAAAAATCTAAAAACATGTATCAATTCCAAAATTCCGAAATTGCGCCTGCTGGATGCTCTTTCTAGGGCGATCGAATGTCCGAAATCCAAGAATCTCGGATGTGCCAACTCGCGGTCTAAAAATACGCGGGATACGCGTATATCTCGGGATCACGCGATCACCGTCTCAGGATATGATCCCGCGGCTTATTGCTAATAACCCGCATTAATACCCATACGTTCGATTTAGAACACAGGCACAAAGGGGCGAGGCGAAGGAAGAGAGGAGACCGGTCATGACTACCGGAGGCAATATCTCAAGCCTAATTGCATCGTGCGGCCGATGTTGCCGCGCATCGGACGTGAGCGCCGTGCAGCCCGTGCTGCAGTTCCGTCGCGGAGGACGACGATGGCGATGATGATGCTGCGAGCGATGCAATTAGTAGTGCAGTGCCGTGTGCCTCGGGCGCTATATCTCTCTCTCGTCTCGGGATATTTCTGCGCGCGGCGGAAACTTGAGTACTACCACGCCGCGGGAGTTTCCCCCGTGCGGGAAAGGATGCTGATCGCGTCCGCGGACGAGATCGCGGGATCGATTCCGCGGAAAGCTCTCGCGGTAAACGCGCGTTGCGCTGCATTCAGATGCAATACTACGGATGCAATATCAAATTCCAGATAGGTAGTTAATTACAGCGCCGGGTCGTTAGATGCGCATTGTAGATATTGAGATACAATCTGCTGTGAAATTGTATTTAATCATACAATATTCTTATTAGGAACGCGCCGTTAATTAGCGAATTACGATATATCATACATTGTCTAATATAGACAAATAGACATGATGATAAAATTGATAACAAAGCTATTATAAATTTGTAAGTCTTACCTTTTATGGAGTTTAACTAAGAATCGATGCTCAATTCAACAGAAATTCAATTTAACGATAATTAACGCAGATAATTATAACATTAAAGACCAAAGATATGCGGTAAAAATAACGAACTTTGTCAAATCTTCCGCCAAGACAAGATCGACTCGGAATTCTTCGAAAAATCTATCATTTTAACTGACTTATTTTATATTCGAAGTATCGGGTACACGGTTTCGACTAGCACACCCCGTAGACTCGCGGTTTTAATTTGCGAATGGCGTCCGCAAATACAAGGGGATCAAGCCTGCGGGAGTCTCTTTATTTCTCTCCTCGTCGCAATTTCCATCTCTTGAAATGAAGCAAGGTATTTCTTCGGCTGGACGCTGAAATACCATTGGCTAACGACTAGCGTCTGGCACCTTTTCATCCTTCCTCCGTATAACTTTTCATTGTGTATTCGCAGTTTTTACACGGACTACACGGACTATTTTTCCGCGCGCTCGGTTCATTATGATGTTTTTTTCGTGATAAATTTATTTGTCGGTTGCGACGATCGTAAGGACTATGATCACCTATTGATCCTCCTTTATTGGTAGCGACAGTCTTTATTTAAATTTTTTTAAGCACATTTTCGTTCTGCCTTCGAAATAAATTTATATTTAAGCGTCAGCCGAAGAAAAGGAGGAAGCATATAGAAATTGTAAGAGGATTAAGAAATTGCAGAGTGTGTATATACAGTTGAAGCGACTAAATATTTATAATTCTTTGAGAGTGTTTCTTGGAACGTAATTTAAAGTGAAATTGCACTCGCTATGCGTTTTATGAGTATTTTTATTGGGCCTTTGGGAAATTGTAAAATGTCAGACAGTTAATAATTTACTCTTTGAAAATAATAATAAATTTAACGATATTTTAGGAAAATAATCTTTTATGTTCCTATTTTAATAATTTCGCAATTTATTTAAAATAAAAAAAATATATAGATATATATATATATATTGGATTAATATACAATTTTCTTATATAAACTACGATTTGTACTTTAATCAATATTATATCTATCTATTTATTTTCTAACTATTTTTAAAGAATTAAGTGAATCTTTTTTTACATAATCTTTTTTTTACATAAAATTATATATCATACATCTTTATTTACAACAATTACGAGATACTCAATATCCGTTTTAAAGATATGTCGAGTCGGGAATGTCGGGATGCATTTCTGCCGCGATTTCTCCTAATCCCTAGTCGTTCTAGCCGTACTTCCGCGCACTTTCTCCAATTCAAACGAAATAGCTGTGCACTCGGATTCTCTCGCGGGTGAAAGAAACCGTGCGCGGAAAGTGCATCCGGAGCCGGCAGCCCCTGGTCGTAATCTTTACGGAGAAGCGCCGGGGCGGCTCTTATCGCGCGCCCGCGCGAGCCGCCGCGCCGGTATCCGCGCCATATGTGCCCGTGCATATGCACGATGCACGATGCACGATGCACTGGATGCACGTCGCGCCGGTGCATTTAGGAACCGCTCGCTCAGAGAGTCGGTTGCACTCAGCTACGCGGAATGGCTCGCGATAGCGCGGTATTGTCGCGCGTCACGCGATAAACTTTGACGACGCCGCGCGACAATAAAGGCCCCACCCCTCCCTCACCCCCTCGTCCATCGGGGTCGGTTAATCCGCCCGCTGCTCACAGGAAGCGTTGATAAGCGCCGATAAGCTAGTCGACGCGTCACGCCGTTTCGACGCTCCGGGGGGGGGGGGGGGGGGATTTTCGCGGGTTTGTTTCGGCTCGGGAGCAAAAATTACGCTCGAATTACTCCAAAATTCCGCGCGCGCACAAGATCCCCGATAATAATCCGAGATACACGCAGAATCGAATTCGCGATTGAACGCGAAGTGAAGGGGGAGAGAAAAGATCTTATCTCAAACGGTAAGCGTCGAGCGCATATAATAAAAATATAAAAAATAGGTAAAAACCGAACGAATAATGTTATTGGAAAACAGACAGCATGGGAAAAATAGACGGGCGAGAAATTGTGAAAATATTGATAAAAAGTTTCGCCGATCGCGAAAGATCGCGATGAAAAATTCCATTCAAAAAGGATGTATGTGCTCAAAATTAAACGGCACGAACGTGAAAATTCTAAAACGGGAGTAGCGTGGAAATACGTCGCAAATATACGCAAAAATATTTCGCGCAAATACACGGGTCAGACGAGTAAACGAACAGCGGAAATTTTGATCCTCGATCGTATTTCGAGCGAGAGCTCCGTCAGATCTCAACGTGGCGTTTAATTGAATATGAAAAGCGTCATTTATTTAATTAAATATAATAACGTTGCGCTGGAATTGATTACGATTGTCGTTTCGGCATCATTACACGCCACTCCGCTCCCTCTCTCTTTTTCTCTCTAATTGTTATTACAACTGTCATTGCGCAAGTAACGTCATTACGCTATCGCGAAATCTCATTTAATCCCGGCAACAATACGGCACGAATGACGCTCGGTCGGGCGCGATGCATTTTGCATCGTCGAGAAAACGCGCTCGGAAATTTCGCCCGAGGTTCCGGCCGAAGGGGATGCATTGGGTTACCGGGGTTACCAAAGGATACTACGCCGAGATACCGCGCGGCGGGGGAAAGGGGAGCGAGGGGCGAGATGCCCGTCTTTCCTTGTTACATCGCGCCGCTGCGGTTAATTGATTAACGTCCCCGTGAGGCCATTGGCCGTTAACATCGCTCCACCGAGGACCCTCGTGGCGCCTCGATACATCTAATAAAACTCCGCCGCCACGAGACGCGGCGAGAGATGGCCACGATAGTGCGACCGCGGGTCGCTATAAATGAACTTCATAATTCGTGAGGGTCCACTCCGGACACGGTTCCACACTCGACTCCGCGAATTATGAACTTGCCGCGAGTTCGCACCGATCTCCCTCAAAACCTAAATATGACAAATTCACCCTGGCATCGGCGAAACTCCACTGGCTAACAAGCGAAGTGTTATGCCGCGAGAGGTACATTTCGCGAAGGAATTAAGATAGAACTCGTAAAAATATTTCGAATCAAGAGTCCAATTCACGTTAAGCTTCCACGAGCCGCTTGAAATGATTCAACAGTCTACCTCGAAACGATCTTTTGCAAAATGAGAAAATAAAATGGTTAAATGATGAGAGGATGATAAAAGGATGATAAAAAGGATAACAATAGCGCGCAATTTAATTCGATTTTTCCATTCCTTTTTCCGATCCGTCCGATCGTAAATCGAGACTGTGTCAAATTATAAATGGCATGCCGAAATGGATTTCGGCGAGGAGAGAAAATCCCGTCTCTACGAAAGTCAGACGCGAATTTTCCAGGAATACGTTCCCCGCTTTTATATTGGCTGTCGCCCTGCACCGTGCACACCTTACACAATGCACCTGTCCGCGCGCGCGCTCAGGTGTCGTGTGTCCAGGTCGGGCCTGGTAATCCTCGAGAAACCGCGCGCGTCTCCCCCGCCGGTCCTTGATCCCCCGGTACACGAGGACGTGATCAGACTGAAACTCAACTCTCGGGGCTCTCCCGATCGCCCTTTCGAGGACGAATCTCATTGCGGCAATTTCGCAGAGAGCCAAATTTGCCTAAACAAAGATATTCTACCTGATTGCATGCAAATGCGGGTGTAAAGTTTTACTCTGGATATTAGTCTCGCGCTTTTGCCATTAAAATTTCAGGCGACTGCTTTGCGTGTAAAAATTTCACGATACGCACTGCGGAAAATTTTCACGAGAGAAATTCTAGGAGCGGAAGCTCTAACTCTGAAACTTATTTGTCCATTTATTCTCGTCCAATTTTGTTTATCCGAAGATATTGATCTTTGCTTTTGCGCGCCGAATTTAGAATGCGCAGAAATCAGTCTCTTCCGAAGAATAATATCAGTTTGATGCGAAACTGTAATTTGAGATAATATTTTCACGCCAAGCATTTGTAAATTGCGTCAAAGGACGGGGCATTATTCGATTGTTGCTGAAAAAGATTATCTTTGGCTTGCCGAAGGAATCCGTAGCTCCGGGATGTACAATTTCTGGGATGGAAACTTATGAATAACATGCACGACTCGCGGTATCTTGTGTCCACAAGCCGTAAGCTCCTCGGGGAATCAGTTCCCGGCGTATCCTGTGTACTTCTCCACATCCCTTGCAACCGTAGAGACGGTTCCTAGTGGAAATTTCCTCCTTACAGCTTCTTACGTAAACAGCCCTTATTGTTCTTTGCACGCGAAACAGCATTAATGTGGTTTCCTATTTTCCTTCTGCAGCATTATACAATACTTAAAAGTGCAAGAGGTCAATGAAGCGGAAAATACCATTTTACAGTATACTTTAAAAGACTTTCTTCTAAAAATTTAATATCGCATTTTTATATGATAAATATACAATACAAAAACATTCTTTTTTCGTCTTGAAAAATAATCTCGATCGAGTCCGCAAAAATTTGCATTATTATAGATAAGTTTGCATTATACATTTTTTGAAACTAAAACGATGTAACTTTTAAATATGTGAAAATGACTTTGGAATTGCGAATAAGAATCGTGAACTATATATTTTTTAATTATTATCTTTTCTTTAAAAAGAAAACTCCGATTTTAGTTAATCCTTTAAAACTTTAAAATACCATCGATTTTTGAGGTCAGAGACAACAAAAATACAGCGGGGTAAAAGTAACGAAAGTAAAGAGAGAAAATAATTCTTATGTGTGTAATACGGAGGCGCGTAACGAGAGAAAGATAAGTATACTTTTCAGTAACTTACACATGGGTTAAACCCATTGTTCAGCACCCTCCTCCCTACGATGCATCCCCATCCACCCGCAACTACCCCATTCTACTACTCTCTGCCCTACTGGTCGAGCGCGCCGTGAGAAACACAACCGATACGACGGAAGCTCGCCCGGATTTCCCGAGCGCCGACAGTTTTATTGGCGGAAACTTCGCTTGTTCGACCGTCTGTTTTTCCCCGTCGATAGTTTGCGGCACGGCGGCGCGGCACGGCGGCGCGGCAGCGGCCTGGGGAAACTTTCAACTGCGCGAAGAGACTTTCCTAGCCCGACGGCTTTAGAGTCACTTTGGTTTGCATTGTCTGCCGGTGTCTGTCGGTTGGTACTGCCGAGTGGAGGGATGATTGTCGCGAGGGGTGTGGGAAAGGGCGCGATCGAAATTCCGTGTCTGCCACCGCGCGCGCGACTCGAATGGGTTAACAACTTCTCGAATGGCATTAAGACTCTATCGGTGTTGCTCAAGACGCGCCATTCACGTGGGAATTAGGCATCGGCGTAATGTTATCGGCGAGTACGGATCGATTACCGAACAGATGTTTTATTCAGAGAATTTTGTAACAGAGGTCAACACATTTTTATTCTTATCAATCACATGTGGTGAAATATAAATTTTTAGGTACATTTATATATTTTTATGGTCAAAATCATTAATCATTATCACAGGATAAAATTATCGACGGAAAAATACAGATATTTTTGTCAAAATTGTATTTTAATGAAAGCGAAAAATAATTATGCTTAATGACGTCTCCTAGACGATTATAATAAAAAATAGACATTTCCTACATTTTATTTCTACGGTTTTTCTTACCATAACATAAACAGGTTTAGTGTGCTTTATTCGAGTCCCCCCCTCCCCTAAAAAAATAAAAATCCAAGACTATCTAGGAAAATAAAATTACATCTCCTTGGAGTAAAGAAACTGAGGCACCTGTTAAATTCCCGCTGAGGAAAAGTCGAGTCGACGTTCATCGAGGAAAATACGTATCGTATTTTCCAGCATTTTAACGTAGAAATTGCACGGTTGCGAGAAGGTATATAGCAATGACGGCTGACGTTTCGTGCCGGCGATTTCTTTCTTTTTTCTTCTCTCTTCCTCTCTTTTTTTTTTTTTTTTTTTTTTTTGTTCGCGGTTGCACTTCGCGGCTCGCTCCCAACCCGGAGGAAGGCACCCCGCGCGCACCTTTTGCAACAAAGTATCGGCGAATTTGCCGGCACGTGACACTCTCCCACATGCATCACGTCGTAAAAGGGCCCCTGTCCGTTTACGTTGCCAGGCGGGTGCAATGTTGCTCTGATCAATAAATTGCGCCGCGGCCGACGGACGGAGCTATCCCGTATCGATTCGCATCGCCGCGATATTAAACGTTGAAAATAAATCGCGGAGCGGCGCTCGTCGCGATCGATAGATCGTTACACGGGCAAGGGCCGGCGGGACTTTGCGATTGATTGGTGCGCGCAGTCAGCTGATGGGAGGCACTTGCGGGAAGGCACACCGCGGCTCTACATCCTGCGAATTTTAAACGAGTTGGCAAATGAATCAATGTAGAACTCGATGGGAACTTATTCTCACAAAGTATCTAAATAATGATTTTCTTTTAATTTATTTATCTGAACTTAACTTTTACTCTCTTCAGTGGAAACTTAGTGAGAGCTTCTCGGTGAAACTAATTTAACTCCCGGAACCCTGTTTTCATCAATTCTTCGAACATCCTTTTAAAGGATTCTCGTCTAGTACCGCGCTTCTTCTCTTAATAACATATTAGGTTAATACGATATTAAATTAATTGGATTACATGCTTTAGAAAAAGATTTGAATAAATTTAATATGATATATACTCTTCAGAAGATTTAATCTAATTTTTCAAATGTATTCCTTGCCGTCAAGGACTGCGAAGCTTCTGTATATGTATAGGTATATCTGAATACATATCCCGCTTTTGATATCATAAATTTAGATTAAATGAAGTTTAATCTTTATCAAAGCGGAAGTGGGTCACTTCAGTACTACGGTCTACGGTGCTGAATTTTCCGCTCCTCGGATGCCGTAATCCCTGGGCAACGTCAAGCAAGAGAGCGGAGCGTCGTCGTCCGTCTTTGATAGCGGTGCTCTCCATATTATCTCATCGCAGATTATGGAACGTGCCACGCATACTGCCGAGCGTCCAAGAACGCTCCGCTCGAGTCGTTCGGTCGCGGCGCGATGCACAGCACAGCCGGTGCCTGCGGCATTACAGCGCAGCGCAGCGCATCGTGGCCGCGACCGCGCGCGCGGTGCAACGGGCAGCTGGAAAACGTATTTCACGCTAAATTACGAGCCTGTCCCGGCCACAACCGCGAGATTCCAGCCGGACATTGTATGCAATAGACACATCTGGGGATAGATAGAACGTCCGGGACGAGCGCGCTTTTTGACTCGTCACTTTCCGCGGTGACGCGCTCTTTCCGGAGCGGCGCGGCGCGGCGCGGCGCAATCCCCCGAAACCTGTAACCAGACCGCGAAACTGGGCCAGAACTGTAATGTGACTCCCCGGCGCTATATAAGCGCTACTTCGAATGGCATTTGGCTGTGTCTGTTTAAAATTACACGTGCATACAGAATTGCGCGAGATGTAAAGTTAGTTAACCGCGCAAGGCATCCTTCGCGGCCGGTGAATATTTGTGCTGCTTCATTTATTTATAATTATGTTACTCTAAATGGAAATAAATCGAGAAATCCATCCTTCACCGCGCAACTGCTGAATATGTTACGAATTATTTTGATATGGAGATTATTATCATCATCATATCATATCCTTTTCCAAATTTAATTCTCCCTAATTTTAATAATACATCAAGTTTTTGGAGATTTTTTCTAAATTTATCTAAATTTTATATATTGTTTCCAACATAGAACACATATTAGAAGTATAATAATTTGCCATTAACTGTACACTGAGAAAAAAATTTCGTTGAAACAAAAAAATTTTACTTGCTCCAAGAAAATTATTTCTTTGAGGGGTCCTTGGAACATATTTACTAGATCCTAGCAACAATAATTAGTTGACTAAAGTATTTATTTTCAAGAATCAAAGAAATATTTATTACTATCAATGCAAATATTTACTACAATGAACTAAATATTTATTTAGATATGTCGAATGGTTTCGACTACGAAAGAAATATTTCGTAGATTGAAGGAAATATTTGCTTTGAGTAAGGAAATATTTACTACTGTCAACGCAAATATTTACTGCAATCAACTAAATATTTATTTAGATACGTCGAATGGGCGTCGGCTACGAAAGAAATATTTCGTAGATTGAAGGAAATATTTGCTTTGAGTAAGGAAATATTTACTACTGTCAACGCAAATATTTACTGCAATCAACTAAATATTTATTTAGATACGTCGAATGGGCGCCGGCTACGAAAGAAATATTTCGTAGATTGAAGGAAATATTTGCTTTGAGTAAGGAAATATTTACTACTGTCAACGCAAATATTTACTGCAATCAACTAAATATTTATTTAGATACGTCGAATGGGCGCCGGCTACGAAAGAAATATTTCGTAGATTGAAGGAAATATTTGCTTTGAGTAAGGAAATATTTACTACTGTCAACGCAAATATTTACTGCAATCAACTAAATATTTATTTAGATACGTCGAATGGGCGCCGGCTACGAAAGAAATATTTCGTAGATTGAAGGAAATATTTGCTTTGAGTAAGGAAATATTTACTACTGTCAACGCAAATATTTACTGCAATCAACTAAATATTTATTTAGATACGTCGAATGGGCGCCGGCTACGAAAGAAATATTTCGTAGATTGAAGGAAATATTTGCTTTGAGTAAGGAAATATTTACTACTATCAATGCAAATATTTACTACAATCAACTAAATATTTATTTAGATATGTCGAATGGTTTCGGCTACGAAAGAAATATTTCGTAGATTGAAGGAAATATTTGCTTTAAGTAAGGAAATATTTACTACTATCAATGCAAATATTTACTACAATCAACTAAATATTTATTTAGATATGTCGAATGGTTTCGGCTACGAAAGAAATATTTCGTAGATTGAAGGAATTTGCTTTAAATAAGGAAATATTTACTACTATCAATGCAAATATTTACTACAATCAACTAAATATTATTTCGATGTGTCGAATGGGTTTCGGCTACGAAATAAATATTCAAAATCTGCATTTCTTAAATCAAATAAATATTAACCTAAAGAAAATAAATATTTACTTGAGATTACAAAAATTTCGATTTAATTTTCAAATAGTTTTTATTTTTTTTTATATATTTTTATAGTGTAATCTGTATTTATTGTTTCGTATATATATTCTATTTTAATTACAATTAATTAAAATTACGCATTTATTTTTGAGAACGCATCGACGGGATTTGAACCTAAGATGTTCGGGGTCGCAACCTAACACGCTAACGCTGAGCTAATCGTACGCTTGAGGTATCTATCATTATAACGATATATATATTTCTACTCTTTATCAGAAGTTTCTTTGTTTCAAGTAAATTTTTACTGCCGCCAGAAACAAGAGTGCCGTTACTGCAAATTGACAGTATATTAATAATTTAAAAATGCTAACACTTTGATTTATAAGCAAAAATTATCTTAGATTAAGTAAATACTTTTAATTTTGAACGAATGGTTTCTGTGGTCATTAAATATTTGTTTACTGATCACAAAGGAATATATTGTCGGTTTCAAAAAACCAAATCTTTGATTAAATATTGTTCAAACATATTTATCGATACTAAGTAATTTATTTACTGGATAAAAGTGAATATTTTCTAATTCCAAAGTAATGGTATCTTTGATTCAAGTACATAATTATTTATTAATTATAAAGAAATATATACTTAGTTTTCAAACACCAACGCTTTGATTCAAGTTAACATTCTCTCAGATCAAGTAAATGATTTTGTAGTTGAATTTTTCAAAAACCAAAGTTTTCATTTTATTTATTCAAAATAATATTTATTTTTATCAAGTAAATATACATGTTTAAAATATTTAATTATGTACAGATATATTCGTAGATAAATTGCTTGAGTCAAAGAAATATTTATTAAAACAAATATATATTTCGTTATTGAAAGTGAATATTTGTTTGCTTTTAGTATCCCAGTATTACTAAATTGGTTTTCTTGAATTAAATAAATATTTTTTTATTCAAGTAATTTAAAATTGAATTAAAAATAAAAATTAATCCACCAACAATAATTAAAACCAGGAATCTTTATTAAATCGACAATTGGCGAGTAACAATAACGCTTAATCACGACGTTTCGAGCCGGGGGTTTTGGGTCCTTCTCAAGTGTCTTGTAACAAAAAATTCGGTAAAAACGTCGTGATTAAGCGTTATTGTTACTCGCCAATTGCGTCGATTTAATAAAGATTCCTGGTTTTAAAAACTGAAATTAAACAAATATTTATTTTAAATTGGCTACTACTTTTAAGTACATGCATTTATTACATGTAAGAAAAATTATTTCACAGTTTTAAGAAAATATTATTTGATTTAAAATAACCGTTTTCTTCATGTGAGTAAATATTTATTAAGAACATGAATTACTTTTACGTGCAAATAAATATTTTCTTGGAAGTAAAAAAATTTGTTAGATTTTAATAAATAATTATTTAATTAAAGTAAATGGATTTCAAGTTAATATATTACTTAATCAGGTAAATTTTTTTTTGGTGTATGAATATATAGAGCAATAGAAATCAGAATAGCGGTATAGACGGCATACCAAACTACTTATATAGTAATTTACATTGCGTTTCTTTTATTCAACAAAGTATTTTAATTTACTTAAAAATGTTAAGTTTCTTATTCAAAAAAATTATTTTTTTCGTTCAACCTAGAAGTTTATTTGATAGCACAATACTTTATTAACTCAAATGCATTAGGTTTTTTTCTGGAAATACAATATTCTTTCGTTTAAACAAAATATTTAATTGCGCGTATTTATGTATTCAAAAACATGAAGTTTCTTATTGCAAATAAATTATTTCTGATATTCAACAAAATATTTCTTTGCAAGCATTTTTATTTATTTAAGAATATTAAATTTTTTATTGCACATGTAGTATTTCTTTCGTTCAATAAAATATTTATTTAAAAATAATTTTTTAATCTAAAATATTGAATTTCTTATGACAATTAAATGAAGTTTTTTATTCAACAAAATATTTAATTGCGTGTATTAATGCATTCAAGTTTTTTATTGCAAATAAAATTATTTCTGGCATTCAACAAAATATACTTTGCAAATATTTTTATTCATTAAGAATATTATATTTCTTATTGCAAATATAGTATTTCTTTCGTTCAATAGAATATTTATTTAGAAACATTTTTATTTATTAAGGTCATTAAGTTTCTTATCGCAAATAAATTATTTCT
>JASTWL010001774.1:0-22421 GCA_035220575.1 Temnothorax rugatulus | reverse complement strand
ACCGGACCTGGCTTCAGGTCAGGCCGCGTATTTTAGTGACCCGACCTGAAATAGGCCGTTATCATTTGCGGTGTAAACGCGCGACACGTCCTAAAAGCTTTATTTGCTTGTTTGGATTTGCTGCAGTTTCACAGTGACAAGAGCCGTCAAGGGATTTATATTTAAAAAATGAATAAAAAGTCGTGTTCGAAAAGTTTTTACAAAAATTCGTGTTCAGCAACTGCTGCTGTTCCTGTTCCTGTTCCTGCCTCTGTTCCTGTTCCTGTCCCTGTTCCTGTTTTTGCCCCTGTTCCTGTTCCTGCCCTTGTTCCTGTTCTTGAAGATGATCACGGCTCCTGTGATGATGATGGGATGATTGGAAATAAAACTTTAAATCAGTCATCGAAAAGAACGAAATCGGAAAAAGTCAAAGGATTGAACTGGACAGACATCGAAACACAGATTTTTATTCAATTATGCATCGAAAAACGAATAATTCAATTAATGGACGAAAAGCGCCATAAGCATATTGATATATACAAATCACTAGAACCGAATATGAAAGAAATGGGTTTTATTAAAACTGGCGCACAAATGAAAACCAAATTAAAGCATTTAAAAGAGGCATACTTTAAATGTAAACGAAGTAACAGCGTTAGCGGTGCCGCCCGTATGAGTTTTCAATTTTATGATGCAATGGATCAACTTCTTGGCGGAAGGCCATCCGTTGAAGCAATTAACAATCATGGCATTGATTCATCTAGTGCCCAAGATGCCAATAATCAAAGTAAGAAGAAACTTATTTGTATTAACTTTGATTATTATTTAGTTATCTTGTTCTTTATTAATACAATATATTTTCAGTATTGCCTGTGGATGAAGAATCAAATATGGAAGATTCTTTGATTAATGCAGGAGTAGAAATAGGAGGAGAAGAAATAGAAGGAGAAAAAGAAAACATGAAATCTAATAAAAAAACAAGTGGTTAGTATTTTTATATTCCATATATATATATATATCGTAAAATTGAAAACTTATACGGGCGGCACCGCTAACGCTGTTACTTCGTTTATATTTAAAGTATGCCTCTTTTAAATGCTTTAATTTGGTTTTTATTTGTGCGCCAGTTTTAATAAAACTCATTTCTTTCATGTTCGGTTCTAGTGATTTGTATATATCTATATCTATATGCTTATGGCGTTTTCCGTCCATTAATTGAATTATTCGTTTTTCGATGCATAATTAAATAAAAATCTGTGTTTCAATGTTTGTCTAGTTCAATCCTTTGACTTTTCCCGATTTTGTTCTTTTCGATGACTGATTTAAAGTTTTATCTCCAATCATCCTATCATATATATATACAGGGTAGACCACTTTAATCAATCTATGCGAATATCTCGAAAAAGGAGAAGTTTTTCAAAAAAATGTTTCATACAAAAGTTTCTTGACTTCGAGGGGGACATAACGATATACCATAATATGAGGGGTTCCATTTAAGAAATTGAATGTGACTTTCATGTGATCTTCAAACGACTAAGGTCAAATCAATAACACCATCTTATGTCCCCCTCGAAGCCATAAACCATTTTTCTAAAAGATTTTTTTGAAAAACTCCTTTTCGAGATATTTGCGTGGATTGATTAAAATGGTTCACCCTGTGTGTGTGTGTGTGTGTGTGTGTGTGTGTGTGTGTGTATACACAAATTATACACGGAGAGAATTTTTTGTTATATTTTACCCTTAAATTCACTACAAACTTGGGACAACTTGGCAACCAAGGAATTTTTAAAATATACAAAAGACCTTTTACAAACAACATGGTAAAAATTACCAAGCAGATTGGTAGATTTTGAAAAATTATTGAAATTTCCTAGATATATTTTAGTAAAATTAATCAAACATATTTTATATTTTAATGTAATAGATATTAATATTTTTTATTATGGTGGATATTAATCAGAATAGCTCGCATAAAATTCTTGGTGATACATGTTGTCCCACAACTACCATGATTTCAGGGTAAATTTTAAGAGAAAATTCTCTCCGTGTATATATAATATATATATATATATATATATATATATATATATATATATATATATTATATATTATAGCTATTTCAGCTAGTTTACATAATATTGTTTTTTAATACAAAAACGAGCGATTTACTTTCAGGGCGGTATACACAGATGAAATTGGCGCAGAACTTCGCAGAAGTTTTTGCTAAATGTCAGGCACAGCAAATGCAAGGAGTAATTGAAAAACAAATGGATATGTTTAATGAGTCCACGCAGGCGCAAATGATGTCTCAACGTCAGTGGGAAAAGGAAATGTTAGAGAAAGAACATAATCATCAACTTAAAATGTTGAATAATTTTATGGCAGGAATGCAAGCAATGCAACATGGGAACAACTTTCAGCAACCGTATCCAGGCAATTTTCATGAAAATTATCCTCGTCCACCATTCTCGTCAACTCCAATTCCTTTTCATTCATCTACCCCATTCATAAATTCATGTGGCTTACCAGAACCATCTCCCCCAATATCAACATCATCCTCATCGTCAATATACACAACTTCATCTTTACCTTCATCATCTTACGGACATACTTTTTAGACAAGTACTCCAATGTCTTCACCACAATTAACTTTGCGTTCATTTGATTTAAATAATATAAAGTAAATATACATGTATAAATAAAAAAATTATATTTATTGTATTCTCTGTTTATTTTAGTAACGTACAATAATTATCGTAACATACTTTTACGAAGCGGGTAATGCGTCGACAGGTAGTCTGTCAAATGCTGACGAATACGTGATCCAGTGATGTCGTCACGTTCCCGATTACCCATATCCATTGGCTGTTGATATATTATTTGTGCTTCAGCCACATCATTAAGCCATTGCTGAATAAATGCTTCATTTTTTGTTTCTAACAAATTTTGCAAAATGCAACAAGCACTCGTAATGTTTGGAACGAACAAGTAATTAACATCAATCCTTTTTAAAAGTATCCTCCAACGTCCTTTCAACCGCCCAAATGCCATTTCTATTGCAACCCTCGCTGAATTGAGATAAACATTGAAAGACTCCTGTTCGGCTGTAACCGTACCAGGATAGCCTTTCATCACCCATGGCAAAAGTGGGTACGCTGGGTCTCCGACGATAAAATATGGTACTTCCAAGCCATTGATATTTCGCGTGTTCTAAAATATAAATTATAAAATAATATTCAGACATGTGATAGGTATAATTAAAAAAATATATTAATTGTTACTTTACCTGTGGAATAATATTTTTAACATTCCTGTATAAATTGGAGTCTTTAAATACTGCAGCATCATGAGTATTTCCAGGGTGGCGAATACAAATATCTCTAAATCTGTACATAAGAAGATTTATTAATTATGACCTGCAGTATCACATCCTGTGATTAATATAAATTGTAAATAATACACACCTGCATTTGTCATCGACAACTGCCTGTAAATTAAAAGAAGGCCAACCCTTACGGTTAACATAATCCCGATAACCCTCTGATGGTGCTAATATGGGTATATGAGAACCGTCGATGCATCCGATAATTTGCGGTATGTGGGAAATTCTCTCAAAACGTGATGCTATTTCAGAAGCTTCAACTTCATTTGGCATTCGCAGAAAATCTGGCATTATCAATTCATTGATCGCATTTACAACTCGATACAAACATTTTTTCACAGTGGACTTATGGATGCCAAATACGTTTCCAACTACCCGATACTCTGCGCAACTTGCCATTTTATATAATGCAACAGCGACTTGTTTCTGAATTGATAACGGTTCTCTTGATTTCAAGAAAAGAGGCTTTGGCTCCAAATTCGGTTGTAACAACGAACACAGATAATAAAATGTATCCTTTCGCATTCGAAAACTTTCTAACCAATCTGAATCAGTGTACGTCGTCAGAACAATTTCACTCCAAAAATGATTACTCCTCGGTTTCATCCATATACTTCTTTCAACTCTTATTGCGTTTAAATACGTTTCCAAAATGTTATTCATTGGTAACATGCGTGCATAATGCGTAAGCATTGCCATTTGGAGCCTCTGTAATCGTTTAATTCTGTCCCACATCTGTCTTCTTTTACGCATAATATTCATAAAAAGAAGATTTCTTCTTCTATTATTTTCAAAAATAAATTGGTAATAAAACTGCATAAAATACTCCTCGGGTGTCATTATATAAAATTAATGAACTTGATTCGAACTTAATGAATACAACACTTGTTAATCGTCAAACTGTCAACGATAAAAATATCTAAAGGCATAACTTCAGACTGAGCTGTCAAATATGGTAAGATTCAGGGCGATCCCAAATACGATCCCGTCAATTTTTAGGTCTCTTTCGATGTAAACGAATGATGACTAGACCTACTTCGGGTCACAATATAGGTCAGGCCGCGATCAGGTCGCTGGGTGTAAACGTAGCCATTCATGCACAATTTGCAAAGAATACAGTATCGATCACGTAAAATTTGAAGATTCGACAATTTTTTGTTTTTTGAAAGAATACCAAAACCAAAATACAAATTTCGGGAATTTAAAATTACACATAATAATTTCATTTTTTACGTGTGCTCATTGGAAGCGATTTTTAATCAGCACTTTCAAAATATCGTTTTACAGAAAAATATCATACAAAAATTATTAACAGAGGCTGAACTAATAACATTTAAGCACCCATGCAGCAGGTTTCCACATTTATACTTAAAAAAATTATTTTTTAGAATGCGGTTATATTACACAATAAAATTTATAAAGGTGCCTTTTCACGTTGACGCTCGATCGGCTCGACGCTCATTTTCAGTGAGCAAAAATCTTCAGAAATAATATTTTTATTTGTATATATATTCGTAAAATATTATTAGCCCAGTCAAATTAAGATTTTTGGATGAAAAAATTGCCGGCAAGCTGGAAATTGGTATACAGGTTCATTTTGGTGTTCTTTTAAACATACTAGAAGTCCCCATACATAGAGCGTGAGCCGGCTGCGCCATCTTGAAAAAAAGAGTACAAAAATGGGTTTTTTGCGAATAACTCGGAAATTATTAGTTTCACGGGAAAGAACATTCAGAGCGAAAATGTAGCTGATAAAATTCTTCGCAATTTGGTTTTTTGTAGAACTTCGTACGACCATTAGTTCCCGAGATAGATTTTTTTGAAGCATCGGGCAAATGAGGGCGTCGAAAGTGGCCGCAACAAATTTCTGTTTCATATGCAGAGGCGAGCACACAGTGCAAGTAAGGGATGCATATTTATTGTTGATATACTAATAATTAAACCAATAAAAACAAAAAACTGCGTACATAATCTAAAATAAAATTTGTTGCGGCCACTTTCGACGCCCTATATCGCGAATACTACCCGTCTTAAAAATTTAACCCAAAGACCAACGGGAAGCTTACATCATGTATAATGAGATTTGAAACTTATGCCGACCGCAAAAATTTCCAAATAAATTTTTTCGACAATATTTAAATCATTTAAAAATTACGGTAAACTGAGGAAAAAAGAGCAACATTATTTCAGCATCTGTTGTTGGTATAATTGTTGGTCACATATTAATGCCGAATATATTGTTTTTCAGGAAATTTTATAAGCTTCAAAAACGCTCGAAGAAACAGCTCTTTCCTCATTTGCCCGATCCTTCAAAAAAATCTATCTCAAGAACTAATGGTCGTACGAAGTTCTACAAAAAACCAAATTGCGAGGAATTTTATCAGCTACATTTTCGCTCTGAATGTTCTTTCCCGTGAAACTAATAATTTCCGAGTTATTCGCAAAAAACCCATTTTTGTACTCTTTTTTTCAAGATGGCGCAGCCGGCTCACGCTCTATGTATGGGGACTTTTAATATGTTTAAAAGAACACTAAAATGAACCTGTATACCAATTTCCAGCTTGCCGGCAATTTTTTCATTCAAACGCCCAAAAATAATCTAATTTGACTGGGCTATATTACTTGAAGATATTACTTGAAAATAAATAATATTTTACGTATTTCGAAGCCTATTTTTGATTGTACTGAGACGATCAACGACGATTCAGCGTCAACGCTGGATGTTGAATAAATTCAGCTTTATTTCTTGACGCTAGCGTCAAAGCGAAACCACGTGACCCTAGAAATACTATTTTTTACTTATTTATATTATATAAATAAATTTATATATATATATATATATATATATATATATATATATATAAATATATTATATTTGAAGATTTTTGTTCGCTGAAAATGAGCGTCGAGCGTCAACGTGAAATGGTACCTTAAATCGTAACTTTCTATCATCCAAAAATCCAAATAAAATGATTATTTGGAGACACGACTGAATATCGTCGTATATGTAAATACATGTATAGACAATAAAAGTAAATTTACAAAAATTATATTGTTTTTGCATTATTAATTTTAATTAAACTTTACCACGAATATAAAATCTTTAACTGCAAATAATAATCGGACTATTTTTTAATAATTTCCACTTTAATCTCATAATTTATAATAGTTATTTCAAATATAATTAGCATTCGAGCAAATCATCGAAACATTGTTATTCTTACAATTTCATTAATCACTTTTATTCATATAATATTTTTTGTGTATTTCTACCTATATAGACCATATTCTTAATAAGAATGAATAATGTATACAATTCTTTTGCACATTTAACAATTAACACTACTCAAGTGTGTCACACGCTGATTTTTTTTGAAAGTGTGTACACATGTAGAACTTCGAAAAATATTTGTGTCGTATTTTTTTATTTTTGCTCATAAAGCGTTTTAAGAATATAATAGGGACCACCCTCGAAATATTAATTTTCTCAACCCTATAATGTACGTTATCCCGAATGGTTTTTGCACCAAAATACCGTCTCTAGAAGTTTTCAGGGTTTTCTGGTCTGTATTTTTATAAAAAATTGACGTGCATGGCCTAAAGGATTGTTATACATAGAATTGAGAAGGTTAATATTTCGAGGGTAGTTTCTACTCTTAAAACGCTTTATAAGCAGAAATAAAAAAACACGACACAAATATTTTTCAAAGTTCTACATGTGTGCATAGTTTCCAAAAAATCGGCGTATGACATTTAGACAGTGTTACTTGTAGGTACAAACCGGGCCCCTTTAACCGTTGATACGTCTATGGGTATCCCAAAAACATGGCGGCGAATCGGAATCCAATAGATCAAAGGTGCCGACAGAGAGTGACACTACTAGTTATACTATGACCGGTATTCATAGTCGGATCTTATTTCAAGATCATCTTAAGTAAAATCTTAAGATGCTAATACGGCTCTGTGATTGGTTCATAACATCTTAAGATCGTACTTAAGACGATCTTAAATATAAGATCTAACTATGAATACCGGCCTATGCTTTTACGATACTTATTTTACCGAAAATTTGAGCGCTGCGATTTCGCACTACCACATATACAAAAATCCTCTGATTGGTCTTGCTCAAGCAAATGGCGGATGCGCAGTACGAATCGGCACAAACCACGAAAAAGGGTAAAGGTGCAATTTCATGCAGCGAATAAAAGCTGGCGTTTTACCCCCTCTCCATCAATTTTCGCCAAAATGGCGAATCCAGCGAATAAGGGCTCAGTCACAATGAGAAAAATAAGGAATAAGATAAAGGAATAAGGAATAAGGCATGTTGCATCTCACTTTAATGTACGTGTACTGAAGTGAGATGCGACATTCCCTTACTCCTTATTCCTTTATCTTATTCCTTATTTTTCTCATTGTGACTGAGCCCTAAACGCTCAAAGTTCGACACAGTCGAACAATTCCGCGTCGAAAGAGCCCTATCAAAGTCAATTTGGGTGATAAATATAATTTTTCCGACTAATGGCACAGTAGTGACATGTCCGGCATTTTGCGCATACGGTTTTTTCTATTTTCCGGGAAAACGGTTGACCACCAAACGTTTTCATGACGATATTCGTGACCACCAAACGATTCCGCGTGAATGAGCCCTATTAAGGCTGATTTATAGAGGCCGTAACCGTTGATTTAAGCCGTAATCTTTAAGAAATTGACCAATCACAGTCGAATGTGAGAAGAATAATCGACTGTGATTGGTCAATTTCTTAAAGATTACGGCTTAAATCAACGGTTACGGCCTCTATAAATCAGCCTTTAGAGTTAAATTGGTTGAAAAATAAAAATCGTCCGGCTAACTTCACACCCGAAATTTATTCTTTATTTTACAGGAAAACGACTAACCACCAAACGATCGGACTAGACTACCAAAGACCACCAAACGACCACCAAACGAATGCAATTAATGAAAGTTCGATACGTTGAAATTGCCCGGCTAACTTCACAGAGGTATTTTAATTTGACCTGGGGATCGATCATGTATCATTTCCCCTAGGACGGAAACGTGAAAAGTGAAAAGTTTATCTCTTTCTATTCAACACCAATAGAAAAAGATAGTTACATGAAACTTTTCACTTTTCACGTTTCCGCTCTAGGGAAAAAGTTACATGATCGATCCCCTGGAGTAAATACAGAGCTCAATATTTCCTGCACGTTTTTCTCTACATTATCTTTTTCTTTTCGTTTTTGTTCAGCAAGTTCACGCTGTACAGTCCCGATTAGTAATTCCGATTTTGCACATTTCCTTTTCCCACATAGAACAAAAAGCTCTAATAAACGTCCACTAGACGTCCATCATGGAGATTAAAAACCTCCATTAGACATCCATGTAACTTCCCATGGACGTCTACTAGGCATCCATAGTTCCGCATTTCACACCTCCATTCGACCTCCATTAGACGTATTGATAGATCTCTTTTAGACGTTGTATAGATTAACCATAGATGTTTAATGGAGCTTTGGTGGATAATTCACCAAAAAAAAATATTCTGTCGTTTAGTGGCTCCCGCTTGATTTTAGAGGATTTTCCTCTGAAATACGGTCTCAAGATATTTTAAAATCTAGAGAAATATTCTCTAACCATGAGACACTAGACTTAAGATTGCAGTCCTCTTAATGCTAAAGGAATTATAATAATACTTTAAAACGAATATTTACCCGACATAAAAATTATTTATTTCAACATTTTATTACTATTTTTTAACTAAATTTGTTTCTTAAGATGCAGTCTATGATTATAAATATTTTCTCGTATTTGAAAAAAACGCTTACCTTGGTGGGATTCGAACTCGGGACCTCTGGATCGTGAGCCAACTGCCTTACGTGATAGACTACTTCTTAATTTAATGTAAGTGTTATATATAGTCTACATATGTCATAACCAGCGCAAATATATAATTTTTCAAAAATCATCTTAAGAAACAAATTCAGTTTAAAAAGAGTAATAAAATTTTGAATGATTTATGATGATTAATCTATGTATATAACGTAATAATCTACGTAATTCTAAAAATTGTATAAAAATTAATAATTTTAAATTATCTAAAAATGTAAATTTACTTATAAAACTTAAATATTGATCTGTTAGAAACATTATGTATATAAATCTATTATACATCCATAATAGACGTCTAATGGATGTCCATTGTGGATTTGTAGAAGATATCTATGATGGAGACAGTATGGATCTCTATTAGAGATCTAGGACTTCCGGTTTCGCCGCCGTGGCGTGCGCACGGTGACGAGTCTTCGCTCGCATAATATTTGCTGCGTGTGTTCGAATCGCGGATTAGTGGGCTTATTCAGTGCGCTCTGCGTGTACAGGCGCATCCGCTGTTTTCCGGGAGTCATTATTTCCGGGGCTTTTTCCTGTTTATTGCGTGTGAGAAATCTTTCCTTCGCGAGTGAGGCGGCTAACCTCACTCTAGCCGCTATGTCGGCAGGGGACGATCCCCCGTCCCCCGTTTCGCCTAATTTTGAACCTCTAAGAGACGACTTCCAAGCATTTTTATCGCAGTCGGAGAAAAGTAATCAGACCACAATAAAGGATGTCATGGATGTCGCTGAGGAAACGAGGAAGCGTCCCCTCCCCCCTTCTTCCACAGAAGATGAGGAGAATACCGAAACCATCTCAAATAAAATCAACAAGAAGAGGCAGGTCAACGCTACTACAGCTGTTCCTTCCCCGAAGAACGCAGGAAAACAGCCTCAGACTACACCGGTACAATCAAAAATGAAGATAAATAACAAGGGTGACTCTAACCTGCCAAATGGTAGTCAGGGCAACAAGCCCAGTACAAGTGAGATCCCAGTTATATATGGGGCTTATACAAAACCTCCGTTCATTGTTCTCTTCCGTATACCGACGGCAAAGGACCAGCCCAGAAGACGCATCTCTATTCTTACGATGGCAAAGAAACTTATGTCAGCAAACGTGAAATATGAGAGTATTGCGCCTTTCTCATTTAATACATGGAAGGTTACATTCCCGTCGAAAGCTGCGGCTAATGCAGCCCTTAAGAATAAGTATATTAAGGAAGCAGGATTTTTGACCTACATCCCAAAATACAAGTTATCTCGACAATTTGTAATAAGAAATATTCCCCTTGATTTCTCTCTGACCGAATTAAAAAGTACAATTGAAGATGAGAATCAAGACATTCTGATTTTAGATCTCTTTAGACTAAAAAGAAGGGATCGTACTACTGGTATTTGGTCGGACTCGCAAGCGGTCTGCATTCAGAAAATGGGAGAGGATCTTCCGGATCACATTAAAATCTTCAAGACAATAGTTCACACGGCACCATTTCAAAGGTCGGTACGGCTTTGCTTTAACTGCGGCCTTTTTGGACATTTGGCAAAATATTGTGAAAAAAATCCTAGATGTCTGCAGTGTGGAAGCGAGGATCACACAAGTTCCAAAGAGGCTCCATGCACCAAACCAAAGAAGTGTGTAAACTGCGAGGAGGAGCATGCTACCAGTGACAGGAAGTGCCCTAAATATTTGAAGAATCTCGAGATCTCAAAGGTGATGGCTGCGGATAATCTGCCCTTTATGGAGGCAAGAGCTCTTGTACAGAAAAAGGAAAAAAGCTGTCCGTTCTCCGATGATCGGCGTCCACCAGTGTTTTCGTCGAAGAACTTTCCTCCACTTCCGTCTAAGGGAGGGATACAGATGTCAAATATCCCGGCCAGTCTACAGTCTAGTCCAAAGGGAAGGTCGTTTGCCGCAAGTCTCACGCACTTTGCCCCGGAAATCTCATCCAGGCTTGTGGAAATAATGGAAAGGGCGGCCGCCATGAAGCAATTGGATGTTTTGCTGAACAGACTGGAGAATACCTTAAAACTGCACGAGGGAACCACCAAGGAATAGTGCTAAGTTTTATTTTCTGTTTTCGTGTTTAACGCTCAATTAAAATTTAAGTATTTTGATTTATATTTTATAGTTTCTTTTGCATTGCATCTTTGAGCGTATATTAATAACTTTGAGATATTATCTGCTTGTATTTACCTTAAGGAAGTAATTTTACCTTTTACTATTTTATTTATATTGGTTCTCTTTATTATTCCTGAAATGGATAAATTTAAACTTTTACATTGGAATGCACATTCTGTCTTACAGCGTTATCAGGAACTGGAAAAGCAGAGTACATTATTCGACTGCGCTGCGATCTCGGAAACGTGGCTTAAGCCGCAATTTAGTTTCATGCTAAGAGGATTTGATACGGTTAGGCGGGATAGAGTTACTGGCAGAGGAGGAGGGGTGGCTATTCTGATCAGCCACTCTATGAAATACAGAGAGGTTTCCGTTGTGGATGACTGTGCGGGTAAAGTAGAGGCCTGTGCGATTGAAATTTTTTTCTCTGATATAAATCTTTTTATTATTTCTTGTTATAAGCCCCCACAGAGTGGCCAAATTTCTGAAAATGAATGGATAAGATTTTTTAACCAATTTGATAACCCTAGTGGTGCTGGAACTAATAGGTGTATATTTGTAGGTGACTTTAACTCGCATAGTCCGGCGTGGGGATCCTCTTTCCTCTGCCAGTCGGGTAGATCATTGTCGTCGGCAATCGGGGATACAGAACTCGTTCTTATAAGTGATGGTGCCCCGTCCTTTCTAGGCAACGCCTCGTGTGGCCCCTCAGTCATAGATTTGGCGTTTTGCCATGCTTCCATCGCTCCCAGACTTAGATGTCAGACCTTGAATGATACCTGGGGATCGGACCATGTCCCGGTTTTAATTACGTCTGCGTTGAACAAGGGCCCTTCATTTTCCACACGTATGCGAACTAGACTATATAGTAAGTACACGGATTGGAATCTTTTTAGCTCAGCTATGGATAGGGATCTTAGACTCTTAATGTCATCAGAACAACCTAGTCCTACAGTTTTATATTCATCGTTTCTGGCGATTGTGGAGAAGGCCTTGGTGGAGGCTTCCCCGGGAGATCCTCGTAACCCTCCTCCTTCTCCCCCTCATCCTCCATGCATTTGGTGGACCGAGGAGTGTGACGGTCTAGTAGCCGAGAGAAAAACAAAATTACAAACTTTTCGGGAAACAGGTAGGGCTACGGATTACGAATCTTACAAGAATCAATGCACTGAAACAAGGAGGGGCTTAAAGAGGATTAAGCTTGAAGGTTTTAAGAAATTTGCTGAATCTCTTAGTAGGGACACAAACCCCAAAATAGTGTGGGACACTATGAAGAGATTTGATTCTAGATGGAACCGAACTGAGACGGGTAAAGCTGTTCCAGTTGAGAAGATTGAAAGTGTCCGTAATCAAATTGAAGACCTTTTCCCCCCATGGGTTCCCCCGCCCCCTCCCACCAATTCTCTTAATCCGCCGAGGAGTGACCCCTTTATGGATTTACCCTTTCTTCCTGAAGAACTTGATTGGGCTTTGGAATCAGTGAACACTGGGTCTAGTCCTGGATTGGATGGTATTGATTACAGGGTTATTAAGAAGTTTTCCCCTTTAGGCAGGTCCTTTCTTCTTAAAATCTATAATCTCCTGTACGAAGAAGGTAGCTTTCCAGAGGAATGGAGGGACTATCTGGTCTTTTTTATCCCGAAGCAAGGTTCCAATAATAAGTTCAGACCTATATCACTCTCATCGTGTCTGTGCAAGGTCATGGAAAGGCTGGTGACTAATAGACTTCTCTGGTGGCTAGAGGTTAATAAGCTTATCCCGGAGTCGCAGTATGGGTTTAGGAGACAAAGAAGCTGTCTTGATAATTTGACAATCTTATACACTGATATTTTGATAGGGTTTGAGGAGAAGAGGGCGATTCCTGCTGCGTTTCTGGATGTAAAGTCGGCTTATGATTCCGTTCTCCCGGATGTCCTTGTTGATAAGTTGGCTTCACTAGGCCTTCCCCCCCTTGTTAGGACATTTATTTATAATTCTGTCTCTTTTAGGAAGGTTTCGTGCTGTTTCCATGAAGTGGATGAAAAAAGATTTGCCTATCGGGGTCTTCCGCAGGGCAGCGTCATGAGCCCGATATTATACGCTATATACGTTGGTCATATAGAAAATTTGGTACAAAATGATGTGCACATGCTTCAATATGCGGACGATATTGGCCTTTACTCACTCTCCCCATCGGTGGCAGAGGGTATCAAAAATTTGGAACGCGCCATCAGACATATTGATAGGGGATTAAAGGAAATTGGATTGGAACTATCTCCGTTAAAGACTCAATTCTGCATTTTCAATAAGACCAGAATGAAAATTAATTCCCCTCTGAATGTTTCGGGCATAGTAATTTACCCTTCTGAGGTAATATCCTTTTTGGGAGTCACTTTTCACAGGATTTTAAATTGGAAATTTCACATCATGAAGTTAGAAAAAAAATGTGCCAATTCTATTAGAACTCTTAAATGCTTAGGCAGGAAATGGTGGGGCTCGGATCCGTGGGTACTGAGAAAAGTATATAGGGCTATGGTCCGTTCTAGACTAGAATACGCGGGGTTTCTTATAAACTCGGTTTCTAGGGACCTGTCCACAAAGTTGGACCGGATTCAGATGAGGGCAATTAGACTCGTTATGGGCTATAGGGGATCCACTCCCCTTAATGTTATGCTGGCGGAACTTCGAGAACCCTCTCTCTATTGCAGGTTTAAATACTTAGCTTTGGGTTTCCTTTTTAGAGTTTGGTCCAATGCATCACACCCTCTCATTGAAAAATTAACATACCTAAATGACATTCGTCCCATCTTACGTGGAAAACGTATGAGCGACCCCTTTTCTGAGGCATTGTCCTCCTTCCAGGAATATGTTAATTATGTTCCTCAAAGAGAATACCCGATTTGCTATCCTAGAAATTTTGAAGCTCTTTTCTCTCATCTGGAGGTGGATATGGTTTCTGGATACATAATTAAAAGGGACTCTTCTCCATCCGACAAGTTTAACGAGTTATTCGGCCACGCCCTGGTATCGAGTAGGGCTATATTCACAGACGGATCTATTAAGGGGGAGGGCGTGGACTCTGCAGGTTTCTCCGTTGTTTTAGATCCCGATACCATACTCTTCAGGTCTTCCTCTTTTGGTTTCTTGTCCTCCTTTACAGTGGAATCAATGGCCATCTTAAAAGCTCTTCAGATCTGTGAGGAGCAAGGGTGGTCCGAAGCCTTTATTTTCTCCGATTCGTTGTCTAACCTACTTGCTATCTCTTCTAGCTTTAAACCCTCCCGCGACTCTTTTTTGATTTTAGAAATAAGAAATCTTCTGGTGGAGTTTAAGAGGAAGAATTGGAGTATAAACTTAGTATGGATCCCCTCGCATAGAGGTATAAAAGGAAACGAGCTGGCAGATAGGGTTGCCAAAGCGGCCTGTGACGATCCCCGAGGTGAGTTTAATGAAATCCCTCATAAAGAGTTAAAACGGGTATGGAAAAATAAAACTCTCAAAGAATCAATCGAGTGGGGTTATGGGGAGAGGATCTTCAGAGGGTCCAGATTTTTCACAATATTTTACGACCAAGATAACTTCAATTATAGGGATGCATGGTTTGATGGTGTGATTATGAAAAGAAGAGCATTCACAACTATCAATCGGCTGAGATGTGGTCATACATCTCTTCGGGACAGCTTGTTTAGGTTTCTCATTGTGGACTCCCCGGATTGTCCGTATTGTGGGGAACGGGAGACCCCAGAGCATGTTTTCTGGTCTTGCTTCCGATATGACGAACAACGCGAGATTTTGGTAAAGGCCCTATCCAAACTGTTTGGTTACGGCCCCTTCTCATTGGAATTTTTACTTCAAATCCCATCACCGGAGGTGGCATTCATCCTGGAGGAGTTTGTGTGCTCATTGCCGATTTTCATTTGATATGGATCCTCAATTCTTTACAGTTTGATGGATAACTCATAGCCAGTCGGTGGTCCGTTAGTTATGCGCTGTCGAGATGTGCTCTGCTTAACTTTTAGTAAGGTACAATTGGTCAAACAGTCAGTCGTTTACTTAAGCTTGTAGCTCGTAAGTACGTAAGTAAGAATAGAATTATTTTATTTTGCGCCTTCAACCTCAAGAAGGCCTTTTTAAAAGGATTCCTCTAATTATAAAATCTGAAAGTATCCTGAGGTGTTTTCTTTCTTGCGTTTTTTCGCAATTTTAAAATTTTCAAATTTGTAACTCGTAATTTTAACCTTTAATTTTCAGATTTTATAATTGGATATACTTTAGTCTCAAGTGTACAAAGTTTCTAAATTCTTGATATTAGATAATAGTGGCAGGCTGTGCTAGTATGTAAACAAGGAGGGTATTTCTCTCCATCTATTATAGGGGCCGTTGCGCGCGGTTGCGCGAATGTCTCATCCCCTGTGGGGCGACATTCCCTTGCGAAACATTTATAGGAATATAAGGTACACTCTAAGTAAAATGTGAAGTGCGATTGGGACGTCTCTATTGAGGCGTTCATGTAAATGGCCTTAATTTAATTTATGTAGTTGCGATACAACTAGTTATACTTCATGTATGTATACCATATGGGCTCCCCCCATGGTACTTTTTTATCTGAATAAAAAAAAAAAAAAAAAAAAAAAAAAAAAAAAATAAAATATTAGAGATCTATCTGACGTCCACCGTGGAGATAGAGGTCGCATGGAGCTATGGAGGTTGTGTGGACGTCTAATGGATGTTATGTTCCGTGTGGGTTTAACTCTTTTATTTTACGATGGAATTCTAATTTAACATACATTGTATCAGCTGTATCTGCAATGTAACAAACATATTCGATATGCAAACAAAATACAAATGTACAACCATACTTTAAGGAGAGATTCTAGTGTAACCGGTCAAAAAAATCGAATATTTTTTGCATAAATAAATAGTATGAGACTTGAAGAAAATATCTAACGACGTCATATTTGAAGACGTCTTAAATTCGTCCAAATAGAGTCTTTTTGTAACATAACTATTTTTACTTCTTAATGATGTATAATATAAAGTAATAATAAAATAAAAACCACAAAATTCATTACAATATGTTTGTTTCGCAACTTTATGATTGAAGCGGTGAATTTATGGTATAAGTGGATGTAGTTGCGTGTGATTAGTTTTATGATAACTATTTCATACAGCTATAGCTATCAAGAAGATATCATTACAAGATTTTTGAACACTTTAATGATGTACCTGTTATAGACAAGTACAATTAATAAAAAAGCGTCAGGGTCAGAAGATCGTCACTGTCCACTAGATAGATCATCGAAGTCAAGCAACACGGGCGCGATGTACTAAAAAAAAAATTTTTTTTATATGTATATAATTTTACATGCAGATAACATATTGTATATATATGTTAATAGATATTTTAAATAGAAAATATCTTTATATAAATTTAATATTTTATGAAATCTACATCGCACCTAAATTGAATAAATGGCCGCGTTAGCAGAACGTTTATTTTGCAACGTTTATTTTGCCAGTTAATATGTCATTACAAGATTTTTTTAACACTCTAAATGTACATACAAGTATAAGCAAGAAAGAATAAGCGTCAGAGTCAGAGGATCACCCGTTTTGATAATCAAAGTCAAACAACGTAGGCGCGGGTTTACTACTCAGTTGGGTGACCGGCTGGAGAGCGGATTTTTTCAGGTTCGCGGCTATATACACACGGCATATATGTACCCGCAATATTTATTTTAATCATCATTTTTCGCCCAGTTATACTAGAATCCTCCCTTAAAAATAAATTCTTACCAAAATTTAATGAATGTCCTGAAGTCGAAGCCTCCATCTGGTCTTCAGACAGTATTACATCCATCGCAGCAGGCATTGCATCTGGCGTTATCGTAGATACATCAAGGCCTGAAAAGATGAACAAATTATTAATATATTGTATAAGCTTAATTAGAAATTTATATTTGAGTCAGAAAACCATATATAATAATAATACACACTCTTTACTACTGAAGAAGATGCTTGTACACTTTCGCTAGTTTGATGAGCCTAAATTTTGCGTGGGGACTGCATCAGGTTTCAATGTACGTCTTTTTGCCGTTGTGTAGTCTAAGTTATACGGTTGCATCCACGAAGTCTCTTTGTATGCTGCTGCATCAAAGTGAGCAGAACAGATGCGTCCTTCATATGTATATAATAAATTATTTTTATTGCATGAGTAAGTACATGAGTATCAATTCTATCCCCACAATTAAGCAAGAATGTATTTGATTTCATACATACCGTTTATAAAGCAAGAATTTAATTGATTTCATACATACCGATTTTTTATATTGACATTTTCTTTTCCACAAGCTGCATGCTTCCCATTTTAAGGAGGTTGCAGCGGTCCAGTCGAGTCAATTGACGGTTTAGAAAAAAGTTTTTTATTAGGTCAATAAAAAATCTGTATTAGGTAGCATTTTATTCTCCATACGCTGCTATTGCATAAAACGTATAGTAAAAGTATCATATTATGCATCTTTATATTTTAATTAGCTAAAAACGGAACAGTTTTTTGCCAATGCCAACTTGAAAACTTGTGGTATTGCTAATTATTTCAATATAAAATGGCATGAATATATGATTTGCCGTTGATAGAATGAAATAATGATTATTACTAGTAGCTCCCTTGACAATTACATAAGCTGTCGATTTCTTAATAACTTTCCGTCGATTATATTAAATACGATTGAAACTTGGCAACGTTGCACTTTTATGGGGTTGGTAGCAGTACTCGCCTCTGTGTTGAGCCACGTAGCGGCAGTTGCTAAACGTAAACATGCCGGTGAATTTTCTGTCATTCTGGGTAAGGTTAGGGTTACATTGTCGACGCTGCGTTGCCACATCTACCTACTCGCGAACTATCAACTGCTGTTTCAGTCTAATTTCGATCGCTTTAACTCGTAATATATTTGTTATTAGGTGGTGAATACGTGTTGTTTTGCGTTCTAAATGTTCGCATTAATTTACTGTACGCGTAGGCACGTTTTTTGAGCGTTTATCTTTACTAGATATTAAAGAAAATTGAGATCAATTATCACCGCCAACGCTTTCTCCATATAACCCCATGTAAAACGACGTATTTTTGGAAGCTAATATCTCAGCTCCTGGATGGTCAATAAATCTGAAATTTATTCCACACATGCGGTAGATCCTATACTATCATATATATTTTTTACAAACGAAAATCTTTGGTTGACCAAACTGCTGCAACCTCCTTAATAACACAGCTTTACTTTTTTTTCGGAAACCGAAAAAAATGAATATTTTTTTAATTTTTTCGAGAATCGTTTTTACACGTTTTTATAGAATACGTACTCATTGTGAATTGTGATATGTCACAAAGTCACTTGGTACAACCTTAAATGTTTTGAAACGGCCACTTAAAAATGGCTGCATCTGGCATCTGCGCAGAACCGTCTGAAATTCGTCTCGAGTATGAGCACACCTGTTTTCTTCCACCATGGTGAAGGACCCATATTTCAGTGGACTATTCTATGCAGAGATGCCAATGGTGCTGTTTTGCCCGCTGCCTGCGCGCCTGGTGGGGGGCACGCACACAGCTGCGAAGCCGTGTACGTGTGCTCGGCGGCGGCTCGGCCAACTTCGGGCGAATAGAAGAGCGCAGACACACTCGGATGTCTCGTTCCTCCGCGAGTCGTAGCGTAGCCATAGCCGGTTCATCGAAACTCGTATGCGTTAGCGCGTCGGCTGACTTGGCTCGTCTATTATGTCTCGCGTATCCCTTCTGATGTTGATTTATGAATAAAATATTATATATTATGACATTGCAGATGAAAATAAAATATCCCTTCCCACATAGGCGCGAGACACTATTGTGTACGTGTCTCTTAATTATTTAAAAGTAATGAAACTAATAACAAAAAATGTTAGTAAAATTTATTAATTACATAAATGATGTCTAATGAAATTATATTATCTCTATTCAGAAAATAACCTATATAAATTAAGTAAAGAAATAAAAAACAGATAAAGCGTAAATAATAGAAATCCACTCTTGGCCAATATGTACGCTTTCTTCTAAAAATATCTTGTTATTAATTTAGAAAATAAATTATTGTTAACACAAGAAAAGTGAAATAAAACATTAAATTATATATTGTTTGTTTTAGAAATATTATTTTGAGAGTATAATTACTTTGTTAATAGTAAATACATGTAATATAAAATTTAAAAAAGGAATAAATTATTTGTGCAATTAATATGACAAATTTTATTGTATTGTTCTCAAATAAATGCATGGGGAACGTACATATTGTTGCTCAACGGAAACCGCGAGAAGGTGGTGGTCTCTTCCGTCAAGAGGAAATGTAAAAATTGTTTTCTTTAATATTAAAGAAAACAATTGTTTACATTTCCTACGAATGCAGATAGAACAGAGAAAGAGAGAGAGAGAGAGAGAGAGAGAGAGAGAGAGAGAGAGAGAGAGAGAGAAAGAGAGACAGAATAGGTATAAAGGATAGACATAAAATAGATATAAAAGGATAGACAAGAATATAAAGGACAGGACATAGAAAAAGAAAAGATATTAAGAGAATTAGTTTTAAAGTCACTTTACACGATTTATAATTCACGACAGTTTGTGACGAAATTGCATATATAAAAAAACATTCAAAAAATTAGAGGTACATATAAAAAATTATGTACATATACAGACATATGTATACATACATACATTAATTATACATCAAATGTTCTTTAGATTACAAAATACAAAACATAACAAATAGAATTATATAATTCTTCTGTCGTGAATTATAGATTGTCTAAAGTGACCTTTACACTAGAAATACCAAATAATTTTCTACCGTTTCGATTTTTAAAAGTAATGTTAGGGCCAAAGCACATATGACAGTCGTAGTTGTGGACGTAAGTAACGCACAAGCTTTGACGTATCCTGATTTGTCAGGTCGAGGACTACGACTGTCATATGTATATGACTGTCGTATATCGCTACGCCATGTTATATGTGCTTTTTGGCTCTTACATTAATCATGTTAAAGACCGTATTCGATCTTTTGTTATTTGTAAAAGTAGAAAATTTATATTGTAATAAAAAAATTATTTGATTTATTAATCGAATAATTTTTTTATTACAATATAAATTTTCTACTTTTACAAAAAAAAATTGAAACGGTCGAAAATAGCTTTTGGTATTTCTAGTGTTAAATCGGAAAAAAGTGCACATGCTTTACTTAATATAATACTGCAAATGATAACATATTTATAGTAAAAATATTTCCGAAATCATGTAAACTATTATGACAACTACAGCCAATTTTTGAAATAAACAAAAGAAATATGTTATAATAAAATCAAAATAGATATAAATAATGTTATTACAAAAAGAACAGCTATAAAACCTAATTAGGAAATGTTTTTCGATTTTGCCAAGGGAAACATTCTATTTAAAGAATGTCATAGTTAAAAGTACAACATTGTGGGCAAAATTATGTACAGCTATTTAAAAAAACGTTTTAAAGGACTGTCATTCAAAAGCCCTTTTTATCTTGAAAAACTAACATAAAACACATTACGTCCGTACATTCAACGCACGTTGAATACCTCGTCAAATAATAATTTATTTTCCTCTTTATCAATGACTATTTTTAACATGTTGTAAAATATATTGTAATAAATTTAATATTTATATTCCAATACATTAAATTTTTTTGCAAAAACCTTGGAATTATAAAATAATGTACTTCCTTTTTTCTTGAAATACATACATATTTATAAATTTTTCTACATTTATCCACATAGTAAAGCAATTTTAAAGATAACTTTACATTTTATTTTATTTATTATTTTTATTTTTATAAAGAAAAAGAGTACCATTGGATCTAATATGCACTTGATCAGATTTTGGATATGTATATATGTATCTGCATGTGCGCATTGATATCTTGAATCCACTGTTATTCAGTCCACTTTAATTGACGGAATCCATTCTTCTGCATAATCCAGTGATGAACGTTGGAATCCATACTTTTTCATGATGATGAGAAGGAAGACTAAATTTTCTTCAAAATACATTTTCTTGAAATGCATCTGCTCTGAAAAGAGCATAGATGAAGAGTTTTCTTGAAATGCATCCATGCTCCGAAAAGAGCACAGATGAAGAGTTTTCTTGAAATGCATCTATGCTCTGAAAAGAGCATAGATAAAGAGTACAGATGAAGAGTGCAGGTGAACAGCACAAATCGTTTTCTTCTTCTTTTTCAATCCAGTCACTCCGGTCACTCCGGAGTAAGGCGGAATAAACCGTACAAATAATTAGACCACAGCTCGCGAGCCAGTCAATGGAGTTGTTATCTTGAAACAAACTGGCTTGTCTAGGTTTTATTTTGAAGCTTTTCCTCCTAGACCACTTGCTAGGCTCGTGAGATTCAGCTTCCCATCCTTTCAGTCAATGGAGTTGTCATCTTGAAACAAACTGGCTCGTCTAGGTTTTATTTTGGAGCATTTTCTCCTAGACTACTTGCTAGGTTGGTGAGACTCAGCTTCCCATCCTTTCAATCTTGCAAGCGAAACGCCTCTTTCGCCGAATCCACCGTTCCATATAAAATCTGTCTTCATCACCATTGAGGACTTTACCCGTAGCCCTGGGTAAGGCGACTGTGTTATTTGCCACAGCACTAGGACTCCAGCAGAACGGTTTATTCCGCCTTACTCCGGAGTGACCGGAGTGACTGGATTGAAAAAGAAGAAGAAAACGATTTGTGCTGTTCACCTGCACTCTTCATCTGTACTCTTTATCTATGCTCTTTTCAGAGCATAGATGCATTTCAAGAAAACTCTTCATCTGTGCTCTTTTCGGAGCATGGATGCATTTCAAGAAAACTCTTCATCTATGCTCTTTTCAGAGCAGATGCATTTCAAGAAAATGTATTTTGAAGAAAATTTAGTCTTCCTTCTCATCATCATGAAAAAGTATGGATTCCAACGTTCATCACTGGATTATGCAGAAGAATGGATTCCGTCAATTAAAGTGGACTGAATAACAGTGGATTCAAGATATCAATGCGCACATGC